>VZTO01007328.1:126760-172052 GCA_013400615.1 Syrrhaptes paradoxus | reverse complement strand
CGCCGCCGGCTCGGGCGGGGGCTGCGGCGGCGCGCCCGCCTTGCCCAGCACCCGCACCACGCTGCTGCCGCCCCGGTGGCCGAGCTGCTGCAGCCGGGCGGCCACCTCCGCCGCCGTGGTCTCCAGGGTGCAGAGCACCGGGCGCAGGTAGCAGTTCATGTGGCGCTCGTAGACATGGACGCAGCCCCGCTGCAGGTCCCGCCGCACCCAGTCCCGCTCCGGGGGCTGCAGGGGCTGCAGCTGCCGGGGCGGCTTCAACAGCAGCGCTTTCCTGTCCAAGCTGCGGGTGCCCAGCGAGGCGGCGGGGGCAGCGGCGGCGGCGGGCGAGGAGGCGGCGGCGGAGAGGTTCCTCTTCAGCCTCCCCCGCCGCAGGAGCACGGAGTTGGCATTGCCGGCCCCGACGGGGGCCGCCGGAGTCCCGCCGGCCACCAGCGCCGCGGGAGGAGCGAAGCCGCCGGCTCCCCCTCGCCTCCTCCGCGGGCCGCCGGTTCCTTTGCCGTCCAGCTGTCCGCCGCCACCCGACGGCTCCACGCCGCTCTCCGTGCCAGGCACCGCCGGACTCCTCCTGCCCGGGGAGCCGCTCTCCAGCTCCCCCCGCCCGCTGCCCGCCGCCGGGGCTTCTCTCGCTCGCTGTTGCGCGGGCTCCATCGCCCGCGGGGCCGGGGATGCCGCCGCCCTGCTAGGAGCGCCGCTCGACGGCCCGGCGCGGCTCGGGGGGTGCCGAGCGGAGCGCGGCGCCGGGTCCCGAGGGCTATTACGTAGCCGTGGGGAGCATTCCGCCGGTGCCCTCGCGCCGCGCGCCCGGCTCAGCCCCGCTCCCCCGCTGTCGCGAGCGCCATTAGGGAGGCAGGGCGCGAGTGAGCCAGCCGCCGCTCTCCGCGCGCCCGCCCGCTCCCCGCGCCTCATGAATATTAAGCAGCCCCCACCTCGTGACTGACGGGAGCCGCCGAGCCAGGGAGGCTCGCGAAGGTGACGCCACCGCTCGCGCGGCAGGGCGGGGCCCGCGCCATAAACACAACGTGACCGCGCCTGGGGCTGGGAAAGGGGGTGAGGGGAGCGCGGGGGCCGCTGGGAAGTGTAGTCCCGAGACAGGCCGCTGGCCGCCCGTCGACTACAAGTCCCGGCAGCGCACCCCCGGCGCCCCTCAGCTTCCCAGGGCCCTGGCGCGGCGGAGCGGCCGAGCGTGAGGGCGGGAGCGCGGAATGTGCTGGAAGTCAGCGCGGGTCCCCTCGCGGAGGCGCAGTGTGCCGCCCCCCCTTACGGCAGCGGTCTGAGACCGTTTTAAAATTATTCCAGGACTTTGTCCTACGCTCGATGGTTGTATTTCTTAAGGTTTATCGGAAAGTTTTACAGAACGGGCTGATCGAGGGAAACCATGCGGCCTGGGTCGCTGATAACGCGACCTGTGCACAGTCACCCTTGTGCAGAGCCTCGCTGGGGGCGTGGGTGCTGAGCAGTAATTGCTGGCTCATAGCTACCTGGCCGCACACGCACAAGGATTTTGCAGGTTCAGTGACCATACCCATTCCACTCTTTCCAATCTGACATCTTCTCACTGTTGGCCGTCTCGGCCCAGAACCGGAGCAATGAGCCAGGGAAATCTTGTCTGGGGAGGGAGATGATTTCTTC
The DNA here is from genome assembly GCA_013400615.1 of Syrrhaptes paradoxus. Lineage (NCBI taxonomy): Eukaryota > Metazoa > Chordata > Aves > Pterocliformes > Pteroclidae > Syrrhaptes > Syrrhaptes paradoxus. Next base: position 170,423 of record VZTO01007328.1, on the reverse strand, counting down.
AGATCCAAGATGGAGAGAGAAGTGGAAATACACACACACACATATATATATATGTACACACATATACCGAGAAAGAGCTGCTTTGTAAGTGGACTCACAGAAGTTTCAGTGCTATTAGTCTGTCACTCTATTTCAGGGACTAAAATTACTGAAAATACTTCTTGAAAATTGCTTANAGGCAGGGCGCGAGTGAGCCAGCCGCCGCTCTCCGCGCGCCCGCCCGCTCCCCGCGCCTCATGAATATTAAGCAGCCCCCACCTCGTGACTGACGGGAGCCGCCGAGCCAGGGAGGCTCGCGAAGGTGACGCCACCGCTCGCGCGGCAGGGCGGGGCCCGCGCCATAAACACAACGTGACCGCGCCTGGGGCTGGGAAAGGGGGTGAGGGGAGCGCGGGGGCCGCTGGGAAGTGTAGTCCCGAGACAGGCCGCTGGCCGCCCGTCGACTACAAGTCCCGGCAGCGCACCCCCGGCGCCCCTCAGCTTCCCGCCCCCTTGGCCGCGGGGGGGGGCCGCCTTCCTCAGGCGGGCGCCCGCGGAGCGGCCGTTCCCCAAATGTTTTTCCCAGCGTGGGGGTGGCCACTTGGCGCGTCTGAGGCCCGCCCGCCCCCCGCGGTGGGGTGGGCCGGCCCAGCACGCAGCGCCGCGCGCTCCCGCCGTAACGGGCGNCGGGCTGATCGAGGGAAACCATGCGGCCTGGGTCGCTGATAACGCGACCTGTGCACAGTCACCCTTGTGCAGAGCCTCGCTGGGGGCGTGGGTGCTGAGCAGTAATTGCTGGCTGATAGCTACCTGGCCGCACACGCACAAGGATTTTGCAGGTTCAGTGACCATACCCATTCCACTCTTTCCAATCTGACATCTTCTCACTGTTGGCCGTCTCGGCCCAGAACCCGAGCAGTGAGCCAGGGAAATCTTGTCTGGGGAGGGAGATGATTTCTTCAGATCCGAGATAGAGAGAGAAGTGGAAATGTAGGTGGGAAATACACACACACACATATATATATATGTACACACATATACCGAGAAAGAGCTGCTTTGTAAGTGGACTCACAGAGAAAGTTTCAGTGCTATTAGTCTGTCACTCTATTTCAGGGACTAAAATTACTGAAAATACTTCTTGAAAATTGCTTAGAAGCAGCCATTAAGTAGCAACATTTTTCCCCCAAAATGTGATTTTAAATGAATGACTGAAAAAGAAAATTATAATCAGATAAATTCAATTAGCAGTGTGAAAGCATGAGTGTCCATACTGTAAGGGCACCCTACACAATACTACAGTATTTATTCGGAGAAATCTCTTACGCTCCTGGGGATGTTTTAGCTGAGTAATGTGGATTGGATAGGGCTGTAACTGAGATCTTTCCTTTTTAATGCATTTTGTAAAATCACAGTGAAACGTCATGCCAGATATTAATCAAAAATGCTATAGACTGCAATAAAGTGGGAGTTGTGGGCAATTAACCAGTTACATCAATGTTAGGGGAGATAAATCATCACTGAGAACCCCGAGATAAACCCTTAGTGAAACAGTATTTTTAGTTGGTGGGTTGTTTTAGTGCATACATATAATATATGAGCCATAAATAAGCCAGAGCCATAATAAAACTAAAGCTTACCTCTCCTAATAAAACACTTCTTCACACTTCCACATTATTATCTTCATACCCTGCATAAGCAGTTGAAACACATCACAAAAAGTGTTCCCCAAGGAACTTGCAATGGAAAAATGTGATTACCTTTTAAAAGGTTTTGTAACAATGAAGCTGATGTTTTGCTTGTATATGGAAACCGCTTGTATATGGAAACCACCCACCTTCTGAATGGAACAGTCTGTAAATTAATTACGGTCTGACCGTGGAGTTCGCTGGCCCGTATCTGGAGTTGCAATCGCCAGCAAGAGCATCTTTGGAATTCCTGCAGCATGAGAGAGCCAGGACCACGTCCAGAGAATGGACTGAAAGAAGATGACGGCAGCGCTTGGCCATTAAACGCATAAACTGGTGCCCAGAAAGTCCTTTGACAGTAGCAGCACACCACAGAAGTGCAGTGCTGGGTATATTGAGGTCTGGTTCTAGTTTATTTCTAATGCTTTGTACCACCCTCATGCCACCTACTTCACAAAGGTTACTCCAGATCTCCTGATTTAAACGTGTGAGAGAGGGATTCAGTGTGCAAACACACACACAGGGACACACTCAGAAGAAGGAGATGGCAAGCTGTGTCTCAGAAGGAGACATTATTGTTAGCAGTAACACCTGAAATCAAAGAATGTTTCTAGAAAACAGCTTCCAATCCTTGTCCTTTTTGGAGGAAACAGGGAGAGAGCAGCTCTGTTTTTCTCACATTGTTCAAATACCTGCATGTTCATGCACACACAGAAAAAATCCAGAACACAGATATTCTCCAATCTTACTTAGGAACATGGAACTGAAGAGAAGTCTCATGGGACATCCAGTTTTTTCCCTACTGCTGCATCCTACAGTGCTGCATGTCAGCGAGACCCCCCAACATGGCAGCAAATGTGAACATCATACTGAAATGAGCTGAGCAGATTTGTCCTTGGCTCTCACTGGAAGACTGTCCCAGGGCCACCCTGCCCTCACTCTTGGGGACTTCCTTCCAATTTTCAGTCTCAGTTTACACAAGGGTAGTCTGTACCCATTTTCTCACATGCCAGCATTGCCCTTTGACACAAATAGCTTTTTTTTTTTTAACTTCAGAGTGTTTATGCCAAATGAACTTGTAGGCACCAATAGTATCCCATAACAGACTTTGTATTCTCTCTTTGATAGACTAAACACACTCTTTTTGTCTCCTCCAGTGAGATAATCCTCATGGTGTAGGAACACGGAGTTAAAGTCATTTGGGTCAGATCCTCAGTGGGGTGGACTAGTGTAGCTCCAGATCTGGATTTACACCGCAGCTTTCTAAGTCCACACAGAGAAGCCGCCATCTGCGATACAACTTGGAGAATCTTGAATATATACATATTGAAATTGAACCCTCCTGCTTATGAGAAAACAAGGCTCTTCTCCATTTCCCAGTAACTGATAGATACTCTTAAACTCTCCCAGAGTTGTGAATTTTGATAGGGATTAACTGCTGTTGTGAGACATGGAAATGGAGTTTATGAAATTGATGTTGGTCAGGAGGAAGTAGAAGGGTGAAATACACATTTCCCTTTTCTAAAGTTTGATGATGGCTATTCAGAAGACAGGTAAAATGGAACAGGGTGGTTTTCAGTCTGCAATTGTCCAACCAGAGTCTGGCAAGCCTAAAGAAGAGTTTTCTGATTATAGGAGCTGTCAACAAAAAATAAGATAATAAAAAGTAATTTATCACAGATTACTATAAATTACTCCATACCAGAACTCTTTATGCTGAATGAAGAGTTTATACACTCCCATAGTGGCAGGAAAATGCCAGAAGATCTTGAAACCACAAGAGAACTTTTTGGACACTGATAAATCTGGAGTTAGCAGAGCCACAGAGTCCTCTGAGCAACAGAGCAGGCCAGCGCTTAACTGAAACCTTCACAGAGGCCGGAGCTGTTGTGGTATTTACAGCCTTCACCTCAGCCAGCAGCTACTACAGCTACAGCTGGAGCCATCAGGCTGCTGCATGCAAGTGTGGAGCCGACTAACTGCAGCGGTGCTTGGGGTGTGTAAGCTGCTGTTCAGCTGCTTCTGAACTGCGCCTCCCCCGGTTCTCACAAATTCCTGTAAAGCCCTCGGGGATACACTGTGCTGTCATTAGATGTTTCTACAAGGGAAGGGCCAGATGATGGGCATCAGCTGATGTCTGTGGTTTCCCTTACTCTTTCACTGTAAATTTAGGGGAGAGGACCGGGTCCAGCTTCAATTCATGTTGCTGCCAGTTCTGTTCTGTTCTTCAACATCACACTGCTTCACTTCATGTAACCCCTTGGTTTAGCCACAATTAATATTTTGATGGGCAATTCAGTGACGGGTTATTGGTACTGATTTTTCTGAAATGTCTGCAGTGGTGGGATAGTACAAACAGCACATAGCCTTTGGAGACTCTGTTTTACCATGAACAGTACTCAAAGAGAATTTTTTAATTATATCAAACATGCAATGATTACCCAAGTTGTTTTTTGTTTTCAAAGATATAATTTCAGAATAGTATGCCCTCATTAAACAAGAATTGCTTAATCCCCAGTCCTTGACTACAGAAAACTTGACTGACAAGTCAGTTCTGGATCAAAAGCTGATGAGAAATACTAGTGCGGGAAAGATTATATTTATACTTTCTCTTCTATAAGTCACCATCAATGCATCAATGGTGCTATTATAAGTTAATCTATGTTCTAAGAAGGTATAAATCATTTTAGTCATTCCAGTTCACATGTGAAGGTGAGGAGGGAGCTTAGAAAGAAGGAAATTATTGTCCTTCAACCCTGCAAAATGTTAGGGAGCTTACTCAGCTCTCTTCTTTAGTAGCCTGATTTTCTAGTAAGGGAGAATTTCCCTACAGACAAGGAAGCAAGAGACTTATTTAAATGTCAAAATGCTGAATCAAAAGACAAAACATTCGCCAGTGTAAAAATAACTCAAAGACCAGGAGAGAGATGAGCAAAGGGACCATTTCAAATTAAACAATATAATAATATCCTTCTTTGTAAAGAGAAATTGAATGTCATCATATGGAAGCTGTTCTCAAAATAATACTTAACGTTATCAGTAGGCATGAATTTCACCTGTATCCCTCATCCATATGGGCAATTGTCACAATTGTAGGAGCAAGTTGGGCATGCAGATAACAAGGAACTGAAAATTTATGTTGATTGCTGCTCTGGCTGTGAGCTAAAGCACAACTGTTCTGTGCTAGTTGTGCTTATCTTGGTGTGTAAGGCCTAGAGGTCTGTAAAGCATTTAAGGCGGTGCTTATGCAGGGAAACTCTTAATTTTAAATGTGTTCGTAGATTTAACATAGGATTAAGAGTCATTCTTGATCTGGGAAGTTTAATTGATGCCTGAAATAGAATTGGGATGTAAATTATCTTCCAAGTTATCCTTGTGTTTATATATTCAGGAATCCTGGAGTCACGTTTCCTGGAAAGTTATTTGTACCTACAGCCCCCTAAATAATTTTCCACAAGGGCTGATCTGTGTTTCTTATTCCAAAACCAGTTCCATACAAGCAATATCAACACTACTACAATTTCTTCAGCAATGCACCTCACCTCAAAGCACTTTACAAATGTGAGTAAATGTAATTATTTCTGTAACACAAAGAGAGGAGAAAAGAGCTTATTACCTTCTTGGTTGTACATTAAACCCTTCTCAAGGCGATGGGCAGAAGTCAGGTCCCCACATCCCAAAAGTGGAGCACCAGGCTCTGAAGCTCCCTTCTTACTGAAGGGAAGCCCAGTCCCAGCTTCTTCTGGGCAGACGGGCTGGAGCCGGGTGCAGAATCCCGCTGTAAGGTTGTTCAACTGATGTGCAGCATTACTCGCTAGCAGTACACGGCCCCTGGAATTTCAGTTTCATGGAGAGCTAACCTGTATTGTTTTCAGTAAGGTAAAGTTTTCCTAAGCCAACAGCAGCAGTGTGATGTGGAGATCCTTCAATTACCTAAGTGTTTCCCATTGTGACATGCACAGGCTGAGCTGCGTTAGCATTAAAGTAAAACAGCTGGGAGGTGCAGCTTCCTAGGCAAATTTTGGGATTTCTTCTCCAGCACAAACTTCTTGTTCCCATCACATATGAAGAAGGCAATTTACAGAAGTAAATAGCAACATCTCCACTGCTGTTCGAAGTCATGAGCAGCTGACACTGAGTTAAGTGTACAGCTGAAAGCCACGCTCAGAGGGAACAAATTTGAGAAAAAGAAACACCAGCTTTGTTACCCAGATTGATTACAGGCCTGTGTTATATATTCTAGTGTTGTATTACATACTGTATTAAAATTAAAGCAGTATTTTACAGATTGTGTTTTTAATTTGTGTTGATACTAATTGCAAAGCCAGACCTTGTAATTGCCAGTAGACTCGGCAACCCCTATACACTAATCCTCTTACTGTGTCTTCAGCTCTTCCATTTTAAGCTGCATGTTTTGTTTGGCTTTTTTGAAAAGAAAATGAGCTTCATTGCCTATTAGATATTAATGCACTGAAAGATTCTCTTCCAGAACTTTATAAATCCTTCCTTACAATTATTTCTTTTTATCTTTCATGCTCATATGGCTTCTTAAGCCCTTTTTGGTTTAGAGCCCTACAACTCCTCAAGGTATGGTGTTCATCACTACTGATAGAGATGGATTAATGTGGATTCATTAAGCTGCAGCCAACACAGTGACTTGAATGCAATGGTTTTACATAATATACAGCCCTAAATAGCATGACTGGCATATTTGAAGTGACCCAGGAGATTCAGACATTTTTAGTATCAGCTTTTCATGAGGTTAGTCATCTCCCATTAATTCCCTTGTAAATATCTTAGAGGGTACTGTCTGTTGTTAAAAGACTGTACATAAAGGCCTTTCACGCAAGACTGAGGATATGTTTCCGCCATACAGCAGGTTTGGCAACAAAGTTGGCTTAGAAAGTTCATGCCTCTACTCGCTTGTATTTGCTGCTTCTGCACAGTGTGTTGCCCACTCCATTGTGCCAGTACGACTGGAGCTGCACTGTCAGGCAGGCAATGGAAATGCTCTGCGTTAAAGTGAATTACAGCTTAAGAATCTCAGGTATTGCTTTAACACGGTAAGGATCTATCACACACATAGATGTTATTTGTGAATGGCATAAGCACGGAAGTGAGAATAGCATGGTGGAAGCTAAACTCTCAAAGTGTGTGTTCCTGGTGATTTATCCTAGTACAGAGTGCTATCAACAGCCGCAGCTACAGTAATTTACTGGAAGTGCAAACAAAGATGCACGTTATACCCTTTGAAGGAGCCTTTTAAACTTTATTTCTTTAAAGGTGTATCTTGTTTAGAGTAAATGTAGAAATCACAGAATCACAGAATGTTAGGGATTGGAAGGGACCTTGAAAGATCAGAAAATGTAGAAATCCTCCAAGGAGATTAGTCAAATAAAGCCTTATACAATTAAAATATTGGCAGGACGAACCTAGAAGTTAACACCAAAATAGCTCACTGTCACATGTGCAGCTCCCCAAGCAGCCCTCTCAGAAGGGCTTTCAGGAAATCAGTAGGGACATATCTGAGCTGTCTTTGGTGAAAAGGACCAGAAGGAGTTAAATCCAGGAGAGCAGGGATTCTTTTGCTAGCTACTATAGTGACAAAATGCCCATTGACTTCTAGGTGGGTGGCCATGCACTTGTGTGCAGAATCACCCTCCCCTGCCATGCCAGCGACACCTGAGCATGCCTACCAAAGACGCTGTGGCTTAAAATCTCCACCCCTGCCCTGCTCACTCACTCGGCCATTTCAGCTGTGACTGTGTAGTAGGGCTGTGCCACACGGTTGCATGAGATCGAGAGAGCGCTTAGTAATACGCAGGAACGATGGGAATGAGCCCTGTGTTCATGGGTGAGGCTAAACAAAACTTCCAGGAAAATGAGTTCAACATTTCACCAACAGATCACACAGCTCCCCACGCAGTAACCCAGGTCACTGCAGGGCCCTGCTCCGTGCTCTCTGTCGGTCTGTGCAGAAGCTGGCCTGGCACTGGTGGGGTGGAAAGCCGTAGGAAAGGGGGAACAGCTAATAATTTAGCATCCAGATCTCACTGAGGTGAAAACCTGCATCATTAACTTCGCAGATGTTGGCCAGGGCACAGCAAACTACAGTCACGGTATTTATTTGGCATCCAAACTGTTTCAGAGGCAGCATCATCCTGCTTTCGGCTTTCCAAAGGTATCCTCTGCTGTTCTGTAAGTGCCAAGAACAGAGCTGGATGCTCTGTGAGACTCCATGTGCTCCGGTCAGAGCAAGGGTAAACCGCGTTCTCCAGACTGATGTGAATTCCCATTCCTAGAGCAGAACAACATCTCAGTTTTTCCAAGCACATAAATGCTGAGACACTGTCACCGGTAGCATGCTCTCTAGGATATTCAGTGCCTGTTACCTACCTATTCTGCAGATCAAGACACGTTTGGTGGCTAAAATATTCATCGACCTCTTGAGAAGACAGGCAATGAACATGTGAAAACCCATCAGTGGCCCCCGCGCAGTTGGGAAATGCCAAGCTTTGCAAGTCAGTTGGATTTTTAGGAACATTGCTTCTGCCAACAGATACCAATAAGCTGTTTTCATAATAGTATCACAAACTTCAGCTTCCGCCTACCTGACACATTTCTTTGCCATACCAAACAGATCAGTCCTCCACCAGTAGTGGCTCTGGGATTCAATAGTGCTGGGAACTGAAGCTTTCAAGCATACATAGAGGTCTTGCCTGGAGCACCTGGTGAAGGTTTTCCTTGCAGGTTTAAAGACACAGAGGGAGGGAGCTGGCTTGGTACCTCTGACTGTGAGCAATCAGATTTTTTAAAAAAAAAAACCCAACCGCAGTGATGTTTTCTCCATGCGGTTGGTCTATAGCATAGCAAATGAAAGCTAGCCCTAGAGCTCTTCTCCACAGCATTTGCAGGATGGGCTGCTGGCAGGGCTCACATCCATCATGACTGAGCACAGCTGGGCTGCATGCATTGCTGGGTGACAGCCAAGTATTTTGTGTCTCACCATTCTTGGCTGCCCTTTCATATTTTCTCTCTGTCAGATACCATGGTGTACAAGGAACCTGCAGTGGATTCTTAGGTGACTGGCGGAAAACCACTTACCACATCATCCCCCACTTTTTTGCATTGTTTGCAAAAAGTATCCTTATTCTCAGTGTGTGACGCTTTGTTTTCAGGTGCTTTAACCAGAGCTCTGATGCCCTGAGGGAGGGGACCGTTTACCTTCAGGCATGCCTGCTCTGCATCGCTTACTCTGGGAACAAACTCTCTTCCAAATTGGACAAACCATGTAGCTCTCCAAAACCAGCAGCCAGACTCAGGAGCTGTCAGGGGAGCTGTGTGGGAACGTGCAGAAAGTGGGGACTGGAAAGGCTCTGCTGACTCCCCTCCTGTCTTTGGTGGCATGGACAAGCTTTCAAAAGAAGCAGTGACACACTGTGCTGGAGTCACGGTGGGGTGACAGAGGTCAGGTAGGTACAAAGGCAGGCTGCTCCACGATCAACGCAGAGCCCTGAAGGGATACATGAATGGGAGGAAACTGAGGACTTTGGGAAGCCTCTATACAAGACTTACAGCGAATACATTGCAGAGGGGAAGTATTGATAAGTAAGGTGCATTAAGGTGGATGGCCTCCTCTGGAGGTCATCCTTCCCAGAGTAGAGCAAAGGCCAAAGTGAGATCACATTGCCCAGGGCATCGTCATGCACAAAACCTAAGTGAGGCAAGACTTGATAGGCTGAAATTAGCAATCTGAGTCATGGGGCCAGAAACTGGTTGTCAACATGGTCTCTGTCAAACGAGTGTAATGACAGATATTGTCGAATACCTAACCAACAGCTCTTTTTTTTTTGCAAGAGCTGAGATATAGAAATGATTTGTAAATCATTTGCAAGATTTCCTACCTGCACCTTTTCAGGAGTATGAGTGGATTAGACTGCTGGTCCTTCCAGATAGCATCCTGCTGCAAAGTGATTATTACCGCACACTTCAAGGAAAGATGCACAGAGCACGATGGTAGGTGGTGTGGGATGACCAGCCTCAGAAACCTTTTCCCAAAATGGTAATGATTGTATGCTGGCTTCTCCCAAGAAGCACAAGAGTGTAAATCCCTTCCAAAGCTCTTGTTTATTTTTATGCACGTATTGCCAATCCTCTTTTGACTCAATTCCTGCTAAGATTTTGGTTGTGATGATACTAGGAAGGAAGGGATTCAGCTGAGTAATTGCATGTTGTACAAATTTTTTTTTCCTTTTTATTAGTTTTAAATGTATCACTTTTCAGCTTAATTGAATATTCCCTTGTGTTTATACTGTGAAAGGGAAACTAGCAGCATGTATTTATGAGCAGATTTGCTGGACAGGGGCTAGGACTGGCTTCCCATTGCTTCCAACCAAGGGGAAATCACAACAGAGTAGAATAAGCAAATTAAGGGTTCTGGTTAATCAAATTCAACAGTAATTGTCAACAGAAGGAAAATCTTGAACAATTTCTTAGGAAAGTTAGTCCTTATAACACACTGAAGATTTTTTTCTATTTTTTCCCCCCCACTATTTTCCTTATGCCAAGGCAAAATCAACAAACACCCTAACCCCTTTGTTCCAGCTATAAAACAGACACAAGAGCATCCCTTATTAAAGGGTCTGATTAAGCACGCGATCCCTTTTTCCTTGTTGTAAAAGTTGTTTGAAAGCAACACAAGCAATGTTTGCTGGAAAAGTTCTTTCTTTGGCAGGGCAAGGGCAATTGTGATAGCAAGCTGCTTCTGTTCCCAAACTCCCTGATGTGCTGGGGTTGTGTCACATGTTCACACCATGCTTTAACAAGGAAAACCAACAAGGGCAGAAGTGCTTATTTTTGCTGTCACTACATTTGAGCAGATGTCATACGCTCAATTATCCCGGTAGTTCAGCTGTAATGTTGCATTATTCTCCAAGGTCTGTTTCTTTGGCTGAAACCGTTTTGCTGGAAGACACTGCTTTCTGTAAGCTGCTGCTTCTGCTCCTCCATGTAGTAGAGCCTGGCAGCTGCCTTCAGTAACAAATTTGTCTTTTGGGGTTGCTTCTGCAGCGTAGCTAGAAATCACATTGAATGTACAGCTGAACAAAGCGTGTTTTGTAATATGGAGTATCTGCCCATTACAAGAATATGCAGTGTTTTGATGGAGGATCATTAGTCACTGAGAGTAAATTGGTAAGTTATCAAGTTCAGCATATTTCGGTCGGTGTTCAAATAAACCATGCTTGCGTAACGCAGGAATGTTCTAGGTTCAGCATCCTCATGGTATAGGTGAGTATCTCCATATATAACAACACTGTGAGACAGAAAGACACGTCCTGCAGCTCCTGAATCACAGCTTTGAAATGCAGCGTGATGATTATTTCGTTTCGAGGCCAACAGTGATGAGCTCTGTCAGCGTGGCGAGTGATTATGAGAAACAGGGATCACTTGACTCATTTTTTTATTTCCTGCATTTGCCAGGTCTTTAAAGACACCGTTTTTACCATGGAAAGCCTACTCTGTTAATTTACCACACCACCTTGTGCTGGAGTTGTGTTTATGAAAAGGGACTCTGCACTTTTAATTAAGTTTTTTTCTCTTTGCATCAACATAAACATTTTAAACACTTTCTGAAGAGCATATGTAATTCAGAATGCGTAGATGAAGTTGAAAATAACTGAAAATAATGAGTCAAGCCAATAAAACTGGCAGAGGAATTAGCCAAATGGGAGCTCAAAACAAGGTAAATCAAATGCTTAAAAAAGAGCTGTATCATTTTCTTTTAAAATCCAGCTGAACATGCAAATTCCTCATCTCTGTCATCTAAGGTCCTCCACATCTTCTACTTTGTGAACACATACAGTTTGCTTGGTAAAAAGGCAGAATCTTTCACTACAATATATAGCAAGTTGAGGCAGCTTTGCACTATTTCAGTAATTCCATAAGATTATAATGAGAAGAGGCTTGTTAAAATTTTATTATTCTAGTAGCAGTGTTCTCCAGAGAAAATATGAATAAATTTCCTACACTGTGACTGTCTCAACAGATCATCCAACAACTACCTCTTAATTACTGATAAGCCAGTGGTTCAGAAGCCACCCCATGGCTCTGTAGTGCAGGAATTCTACTGCTTTTGCAACCTAATGATATGATTTTCCCAGTTGTGGTGTTGCAATGCTCAACCAGACAGAAGGCTAAAGGCAGAGAGAGTGATAAAGTTATAGGGATGCCTAAGGTTATATCTTGCCTTGCTTGGAGAAGGTTATGAAAAAATAACCTAAATAAATTCAGCAGACAAAATATAGAAAATTAGTTAGATAAAGGATTATAACTAGAACTGGAATGGGAGTATGTTTTAAATGGTCTGTATAGGGTTTAATAGAAATACCTGAAAATATACAAATAGGTAGGATGGGCTTCTTCTCATCTGCTCCCCAAGAACACCTTTACCAACTTGGTGTTTAAGTGGCAAGCCTGAGAGACACTATTTGCATTATCTGTGCGCATTCTTGGCTGTACATGTTTACCGTGCAGGAAAACAAGATTGAGTTCTCATTCTTAAGCACATTTATAATGTCTGTGCAAATTAATGTAGGGCATATCCCAGCTAGATCAATATTTATGCAGCCTACTTTAGAAAGAGCAAGGGAGTTGCTTCAGAGCAGCAGGGGATCTTGTAATTTCTTTTCCTATATTTTTCTCTTTTCCCCCTTTTCAGTGAAATCCGTTTGCATAATACTCTGTGCTCGCTGACAATTAAAAGGAGCTTTAATGAAGGGAGGCTCCCTCATCCCTCCGAAGGGGTGAAGAGCAGCAAAGACATCAATTTGGAAGCCTCTGGGGCAGAGGAAGGTGTGTGAGAGCCAGGGACCTGCAGGCTGGCCTGAGGATCCTGCAGTTGTGGGGAGCTGTGCGAAGGCAGCGATGACTTGTGCCACCACCCCACAGGGCAAGGGAAGCTCTTTCTGCTGGCCAGTGGTGGAGATGGTGGTTTTCTCCTTCCTCCAGCCCCATTAAGCCACTTGTCTTTGGCCTGTGGCTTTGCACACTTCATTCTACTTGCAGAAGAGCAACAATTAATTATCCTAATTAAATCCAACTGTGGAATATCGAATACTGTGGTTTGTTTCATACTTTAAAGGTTCACCTCTTTCGTGCGTGCTCTCCCCATATTGCTTGTCACAGCTAATCTCTTTCATTCATTCTGAAACAGAGGGGGGGGAGAGAGAAAGGTACATATAATAAATCAAAAGGCAATGGCAAAACATTAAAAAGAGCCAACCTCCCAGCAGTGTGCCAGCATCTGTGTTTAAAAGGATCCTCCTAAACAGCTGTTTTCTTACAGCATGATTTTCATTCTCTTGGTGCTTAGGAGAGGGCAACTTCACCTACCCACAGACAAAAGGTGGCCTCTCTGAATAACCTTTACTCTTTCTTCTGCCCTGTTTACCAGAATTTATTTTTTTACCCTGACTTGAATAAACTCAGAGGCTTTCAAATGCCCCTGATGGTGTAGGTTCCTGCATAGAGATGATGCATGTCTTTAGAAAGAAATTGGGAGCTGAAGATTAATAACTCTGCAATATCTGTGTCCTCTGATTCACTAAGTCAATTTAATTCTCCATCTAATAAAATACACTTTACATATATAAAACATTCTCTGCAAGCATTATTTTTTTTCTAAAGGGGCTCGACCATGATTCAAACATGACAAACTCCAGGCTATTAAGGAGTCTTGATTACCATGGCCGTACTGCTGAAATGCAGCATTAGCAAATACAAGATATTGAATGCCTCTCTTGTAAATAGTTCCATTTTTCTGAGTAACTAACTAGGCAATAAGAACCCTGTCACTTCTGTGTTGACAAAGTATCTTAGTTACTGAGTAACTATAGAGATGTTTCCCTCATGCTTGACATAATTATCAAAATGCCTTTCATTAGCTGGTGAAAATTTTAGGGCTCGAAGCATAATTCCTGGTACTGTTTGCAGTGGCATACAAATTAGGGTGGCACAGGCTAGCTATGCACCCACAGCTAAAAAGATTTTCAATTTATTTTTTCTTGCAAGCAGCTCCTTAGAAGGAAGCTGAAGAAGCTGAGGCTGCCCTGTAAATCAGGTCTCAAATTCAGGCTGCCCCATGCACACATGCAGGAGAAGAGACAACCACAGACACATCCAATGGCTACAGCTACAGCACAAGACACAAAATACTGTATTTCTCTTAAAGCTCCAGCTCCTGGAGTCCTGTAATTAGGTAAGAACTTAAGCTTTGCATTTGCTTGTTCAGAAATGGGGACGCTTTTGAAAGCATGTGTGAAGCCTTCCCTAAGAGCTCTAAACCCAAAAGATACCGGTTTTGCTATGTCCCCGATCTGTAAGCAAATCTTTCTCCAGGGTCCCTGTCCTGTGCTGGTTTAGTATTTAGAGGTGGTTCAGACTTTGCTCTGCTGCAGTTCACTCACTTCAGATCTTGACTTGCTGGAGCCTCTGATGGACACCCCAAATCTGGGTGTGTCCCGTGGCCTGGAGAGCACGGGTTAGTGCACTGCGGTGGGGGATACTTCCCACTTGGCATTCACACTGCACTCTGCGTCAGTGATTTTTCTCCTACAAATGACACATAACATGTAGAAATTCAGCCTGAGCTGTGCTTGGTAAAGAAACACAAGCTGGAAGAGACCCCAGTGGGCTATTGACTGTCTCTTACTGACTGAGGGTATTATATATACCATACAAAAATATTACTTATAGTATAACGTACATAATAATATATAAACTTTACCCGGATTGTTTCAACAGATAGTTTGTCTTTGAAGATATGCAGTGATGAAGGCAGTGGACCCTCCATCCCTGTTGTCTGTCCCCTGCCTCAGTGCCCTTACCAGCTATAATTATTTCTCAGTGACTAACCAGAAGCTTCCTTGCTGCTCCACAGGCAAAGAGTAGAGTAATTAATTCCCTTCCACTTTGCAGCCCCATATGTTGAAATACTCTTCTTCCCTTCTTCAGGCAGAACAACTCCAGTGCATTTGGTCTTTTCTCATAGATGATGTTCTCCAAGCCCCCCATCAGCCCCATGGCTGCCCCTGCACTATGTCCAACCAGCCTACACCCCTTCTCGGGGTGCCATACCCCGAGACCAACGGCCTAACCTCCAGCTGCAGCTCTGCCCCTGAAGGGTAAAGAAAAAGGGCTCTTGCCTTCACCTTGCAACCTATATCCTCATTTGTACATCCCAGCACGGCGTTTGCCTTTGTCTCAGAAACACGGTGCTCCCAGGCTTTAGCTCACGAGCCAAGTTCCTGCCCAGCCGTCTGCTAGCCAGGCTATTGCCCAGCTGGGTTTGTCTGCCTGACAGCATCGTCTTGTATGAACTTGTCCCTGCTCTGCGTTGCACCCTCTGCTTCTCCCCGCTCCACCCCAGGGAGTCAGCGTGCAGACCAGCGTGGTGTCCCTGCTGCCCTCGGAGGCACCAGCGATGATGCGGAGCAGAGCCCGCCCTGGCGCCAGCCTGCCCCAGTGTTCCCAGTGCATCTCACTGCGCCGGCTGCTGCTCACCTTCTTGTTACGGTTTTCTGACAAGCTTTGTGTCACCCTCTCATAAATCTGCCTTTTGAGCTTACTTATGATGAGAATGACATCAGAGACACTGTCAAAAGTACTCAGAAGCCAAGATACATGACATTTACTGCCTCTCTCCTTTCTGTAAGACTGGTGACTGGCTGGAAAAGAAAATAAATTAGCTTTTGCTCATTTAGTGCTTGTTCCTTTTATCATCAAGTGTGAGCTAGTCTATTTGCTCAAATATTTTGTCTCTAACTGCGCAGCTTCTCCTTTCCCCCCAGTTTTAAAGGCAGCCACCCTGTTTGTCCTTCTTGACTGTCACAGTTTGACTCATTCTCCATCAAGTCTTCCAGACAACTAACTACTCATGGCCCAGAGGTGTCATTAGCCCGATCTTCAAGTATCTGAGGTTGAAGTGTAGCTGCCAATTTGCAAATAATTAACTTCTCCATGAACTCTTTCCCCGTCCCTTCCTTATTAGAGGCACCTATCTTACCCTTTTGCTCCTGCTGGTATTTGCATTACCCACCCACACACAACTGGTGTTTTGGAGAAGTAGAAACGAAAAGGCATTGAAAGCTTCTCCTACAGAAAGGGAAGTGATGAAAGCTTTCTTATTTCACTGAGTAGAGATCTGCACCTACAGAATGATACCTGGCCTTCCTGATGTCCCTGGCTAATCCCATCTCAGCTTACGCCTCAGCCCTCTCTTGCCCCTGCAAGCTGGGGCGATGCTCTGTACACGCTTGCCTGTTGGCTTGCCAAGTCTCCTCTTCCTGGGCAATTCCCTCTCATGCTGGGGATGGAAGATTACAACAATTAAAGAAAAAAAGGTGGAGCTTTCAGAGAGCAAGTAAGTGAATCATGCGCTGGGACCTCTCACTATAAACAAAATAAAGCAATAAATCAGCGGGTTTCACAGAAACAGCACGACCCAGGTTTTGCTCGCAGAGCCAGCACAGCAGATAACACGCATCCACAGACCCGCACAAGTGCAGTCATCCCAGAGGTGGCATGCCACCCTGGCTTGCAGGACCAACAAGTGACATTTTTTACAGTGCCATTTGCTTTGAAAGGAGTCGGCTCAGACTGAAAATCTCTCTTTTATGGCAGCATAAATCTGCCCTAAGGTGCTCAGCCATACAATTAGCACCAGAGCTGTTGTGCCCTTTTGGTCTGGGGAGCAGGGACATTCCTGAGGCAGCACAGGGAGAGGTGGGGAGCGTGTAACAGGAATGCCAACCTACAGGTATTTGAGATCATCTTTGGAAAAAGCCAGTGTCTGCTCTGTGCCACTTACCTACCATTTTTTTCTTCTCTTTGGCTGACAAAAAACCACAACCACATTTTGTTAGTAACAAAGAAAAATGGCTCTTCCCTGGCAGAGCCACAGCTACCCACTCCCAGACGTGCCCTGAGTGGCTCTGCTCAGGAGACCTGCTCTTGGTTAAACTGAACTCTGACTTCAAAAATACTGGAACAAGGGCTGTCGTGGAGCTTCATCCAGTATAACCGAGGGTTATTTTTTATTGCTCCTCATCTGTTTTCCCTGATTTTGACAAGTCCAGAGAGCTCCTTGGCTCAGCAATCTCTACTCTCAGCAGAACCAGGAGAACCGTGCATTGACTGACCTTACTGAGGCACCTGTCACATAAAAACCCTCCTGCTGTCTGGAGTCCTGCCGGCACCCCTTTTTTTTTTTCTCCTTCATGAATATTTACAGTGGAAAAACTAGATATACGCTGAACTAGTATGGAATTTTAAAATTTTGCAATGAGCAATTTTATATAAAATGAAGTTCCTCTGCAATTCTTCTATATATTTGCATCAATAAAATTAATGTATGTGCAGTTCCCAGGATGAAATCCAAATTTTTTTTAGGAGGGGGATAGAAAATTAACACTTTCATCCCCAGACATTGCTGGTATCCTCTCAACTCTAAACTGGTGCTAGTGTCCTTCTACTCAATTTATATTTTCCTTTGCCCACATATCACTTACCTCTTCCTAGGATTGTCTCTGTTTTACATTCCTTTTTTGCATCTCCTTTTTTTTTTTCATTCTTCACATCTAAGATCATTGCTTTGTCACAAGACACTGTCTTCCTCAAAATGCAAAAATAACAGAGAAAAAAGGAGAATCCAGTCAATGCCATGGTAGACAGAAGGGATAAAGTAGGTTAGGCAGTTAGCATTCATCAAATATTTAATAAGCGACACAAACAGAGGCCAGCTGTACAGGATCTTGATACCTTTCGCTTTGTGCAACTTGGTTAGTCCATCGCACAAGTCCCTGCAGAGCACCCCAGGACTCATCCACGGCCCCGACCTACATTTTGCATGGTGTGTGTGATGGTCTTTTCCCAGGCGGCAAAGCCAGGTTTTGAAGAGGGATTTGCTCCCGTCTCAAGGCACCCACAGCCGTGTGCTAGCAGAAACCCGGCAGTCAGCCCCCACTTACCTTGCTTGTGCCATGGGCTGGTGCACGTGCTGCTGTTTTAGGTAAACGTTTGTAAGCTCTTCCTCAAAAATGGTCTCTGTGTTTCCTTTTTTCTTATTCCACCCTTTCCTTATTTTATTTTTTCCCTTAACAGCAGGTACCACTCTGGGAGAAGCCAGTGTTTCCCAGCGGTAAGATCCTCTGAGCCGCATAATTTTCCTAAGCGGCAGTGCTGGAGGGTTGGCTTTGGTTTGGTTTGTGTCAGGTTTTGTTTTTCCCCAAAGCACCAGGAAGCATGCTAAGGAAATATCATATAAAGTTCAGGGAAAGGGCTATCAATTTGAAAATGCTTTAAGATTCCCAGGGAGGAAACTCACAGGGTCTTGCACAACAGGGACCCGCAGAGTGCATCCCTTTGCTTTCATTGCTGTTTATCAGGATCCCTGTGTACTGCAGCTGCCAGGCGGTTCCCTCCGTGTAGGGGAGATTACAAAAACACGGGGCAGCGGGATAAGCAGCGAGGCGCAGGCTCGGAAATGTGCTCTGATTTGGTAAAATTGCCTGGTGAAACTTAGAGGAACGACTTCAGGCATTTGCAAAACACGTAACAAAAGTAGCACCTTTATGAAAAGGTAACCCTAATTTCTCTACTTAATAATTAAAAGGGTGAATTTAGGGGAAAATTATAGTCCCTGTCCATAGAAGATCTGCTTTTCTCTTTTACTCCAGGCTATAAGTATCAATGGAGTTAAACATTTATTGATGCTTGCGCAAGCACAGCCAGAGCAGGAGAGCTGAGTAAAGGCGAACTTTTTTAAAAAAAGAAGTCAGAGCACACTGATGCTGGCAAGAAGATGCAGGGCTTGAAGGAAACGAAAATGAGTGAGATTGCAAAACTGGGATGCCTGTGCTTGCAAATTACTTGTAATGGGTCCAGAAATGACTTGTCTAGTGCTGTTGGTTTACCTTTTACCTACTACCAGGTATGCAGCTAAACTCATTAAAAGGCTGTATCAAATCATATAATTTGTTTACAGCTAGTTATTTTCCATTATAATAACAATAGCATGATACATGCAAAAGCACGCTGGTATTTTGGTGGTAGCATGCAGGCGCGCCTTCTGACAGCAGCGTATCGCTTGCCAAAAGCCTGGTTGCAAAACACTGTTTAGTCCTATTAGGAGTAATTTCGGGGGCAGAATGGGGAGCAGGAGTCCTCCCTTTGCCACACACAAACATGCACAGTTTAAACTTGTTTCCTTCCTAACTGTGGGTGAGCAAAGCGCAGGTGCTTTTCTTTGCGTCTGGGTCATTTAGGGTTTGAAAAGAACAAAATGGAGGGAGACAAGAAATTATAGCACAAGGGCTTTTACCTTCTTCCACATACACTGTGGAACAAGCGCTATCTGAAAGAGGTTTTCTAACCTCTCTTATCCTAGTTATAACACATGCAATTGTATAAATTCCCAAGCCCTTCCACTGGGCATCAGCTCAGAGAGGTACTGCTTCATTTGGCCACAATCCTTAAGCTGACCCAGTGTGCAAGGATGACAAGGGCAGTGAATCAGCTCAAAAAAAAAAAAAAAGAACAAAAAGGAAAACAACAAGAATAGTATTGCTGGCTGAACCTCAAGTGCTAATGGGAATTTGGCCTGCCTGAGGCAGAGCGCAGATTTGGACTGGTACACTGTAAATCCTGGTAACATCCTCCTCTGGCATTTGGTGCTTCTTCTAAAAAAAAAAAAAAATAATCAGATCTCAGGATTTGGAAAGGCTTTTTGCAAAGTTTGTAAGAAAAGTTAAGGAAAAAAAAGCAGGGAAGAAAAATTATTCAAAGCTTTTCAAAATATGCAGAAAACTGTTTCCTTTGACCGGCGTTAGTAAGTACAGCCAGGTTCTGGCTGAGGGGCATAAACACTTTTTTTTTAATAGAAACATTTTTCCTGGTAATTTATTATTCTCTGAGCTTGTCATGAAGCACAGAGCAACTGTCAGTAATGTGCCCCGTGAACACAAAAATACTTTAAATAACATCTTCTATCGCAAGATCTTGCTTGTCAAATGTTCCCCATTGCAATGAGCACTGTGTTTACTAAGAAACAAATGATATAAAGAGAACGGGTTCTGTTTGGTACAGTAATATATCTAGAACAATTATTTTGTGGTTATGGAAAAAACCTCGCTGTTTTCACTGTATATCTTGTTAAGAATTCTTTCTTGCCAAGATGTTTTATGAAAAGCTCAGGCTGCCCTTTAAAACAGTCCTGTATGCTTAATTTAACCACTGAGAGCTGGTACAAAATGCACAGCCTGTGAACAAGAGGTGAAACCTCCCAACTTCACGTGAACCCTCTCCTCTCTGACGGAGGACAACTCCTGACTACAGTAATGCATAAGTCCTGACACACATTTTCAATTCATAATATCTGCACAAGTTTCACACTACAACTCCAGGGGCAAATAAACCTCATATTGCTTCCCCGTCTTCATGAATCTCACCTGCTTAGCAGGGCATTTGGTGGCTGAAGGCTTCACTGGGGAGCGTGGCTTCTTTCTCAATCATTTTTCCCACCTGATCTGGTGCCAAGGGCTCCCTGGCTTCCCACATATGGCGGAAATAATTTTCTGATTTTCCTGGAGCAGTCAGTAACTTGGGTTACTTCGTAGTAACCCTACCTTTGTTTTTCAGGTGTGTGGGGTTTTTTTGCTGTATCACCAGATCGGTATTTGCTACCACTGCTGCCTTGCAGGGACATTTCTTTAGCAAGGGGAGAGGCTGCCAACACGGTGGCAGCTACGGTGCATTTGCTGAAAGCCTTGCAATGTGTGTTCTGCAGAGAAAAGACTTCAGCTCTCCTAGGCGGGTCCTGGGGGGCTCCCAAGTGAATCTTGGCATCTCTGCCTGGAGATGGTTGTCCCCTAGAAGAGAGTCTTCTGGGGACATGTCAGAAGATGGCAACTTCATCTGCCTCCCAGAAATAACCAAGATGCTGCAACTGCAAGGGATTTACAGCAGGATTTTTCTAGAAGCAACAACAAAAGGATTGGCTATTCAAAGTGGGAAATTCAGGCTTCACTGTGATAACATCTCAAAGTGTGCTTTGTCAGAGGTGTCACCACCGTCTGATGCACTTAGCCAGGGTTTTGCTGCTGCTTTGACTTTTTTCCTTATTGCTCACACATGGGACCTCCATGAAAAGCTGTCAGACACCTTGCATTCTCCACTGTAGTAGACTCCAAGTACCAGTTCAGAAGCGTTACCTTTGTTCCCTTAATTATACCTAGCACATTAATCTTGATGCAAAACAAATACAAATACTGTCATCAATGTCGGCACAGTTTCGATAGGGGGGGCAGTGTATGCCATGTACAAAGTTTCCAGTGTCTAGGGCGTGCTTCATTACCTGAAATCAATTAGCCGGAGTTTCTTGATCTCCAGTACAGGATCCAACCATTGTGTAACTCTGGAAAAACCTTCTGTTGTTGCACAATATTATTTGGTGTCACCTCCATTTGCGATACAACTGTGCAATTGAAGCTATATTGCGAGCACAAGCATATTTGTACACCATACTTACCTCTCCCTGCCCAACCATGTACTATAAACACACCAAAAACCGCTTGCTTGTTTGGGCAAATGGGGAACAATCCTCTTTTTCCTGAAAAACATGACAAAAATGAGGTCAGAAGCTGAAGTAGGTCTGTGACCACCTTGATTTTGTATTTGAACTGCATAAGGGGGTGCCATTTTTACCCACAGGAAAGATGACAACCTGTTGCACTAAAGTACCAAAACCCGTGTGTCCCATGCCAAAAATGAGTCTTGCAAAAGAAAATACAAATCACCTGTTGGGTCTGTGACTTCTGGGCTGGTTCTGATTTCCACTCCCAACTTTTTCCACCTTGGATTCACAAACCCTGGCTCATTCCCATTTATGTCACATCAAAAACGAGGAGAAAACCTGCTCCTGCCATCCACACACATGCAGTGGCCAACCTTTGTACCCAGGGTCAGCAGAGGTACAGCCACACAAGATGTTTTTCTCTGTGCAGAGAAGGGACCAAGTCAGGCACCACTGTGCAAAAGCACATGGGGGTCACTGGCACTGCCCCAGCCTGGGGGACTGAGCACGTGCAACTTTGCTGTGGCCTTTGGTGGTGGTGGAAACATGGGGTCTGATACCATGAGTTGTTTTTTTTATTTTAGTCAAGCCTGCCCAGGGTCATTAGCACCAATGTCGCTCTTTTACAGTCACAGACCTCAAGCTGTGGTCAGGAACACTGGAGACAGCCAAAGTGGGGACACCAGCATGTGGCAACTCGAGTCCTTATACTGTCCCTCAGAGAAGAGCAATAAGGATCAGAGCTCATCGTTTTACAAACTCCTAGGGACCAATCCTTGTACCAGAGCTTTTGCAACACTTCGAAGATGAGCAGGCAGCAATGGAAGAGAGAAAACCGAACAAGCAGGTCTTCTAACCGTATTTAAGTCCTCAGCTCCCACTGAAATTGGAAGGCAGAAGTTAGCCTAGAACAAGCGGCTTAAATGAAGCAGGAGATGGTCACACTGGAAGCTGCATAGAGAAGACAGTAATCCTAAAGTCTCCTACATTCCAGCCTTATGCTCTTTCTTCCTAAATTCATGCCAGAATGCTTAATCTTGGAGAAGCTTATGCTAAGATTTCTGTGTTTGTTTAAAGTTTTAAAACAAAACCTAATCCCTTACAGGGAATCCCACGCTGCAGTCCTTTTTTTTTTTTTATCCCAGATGCAAAACAACCCTAAACCTGCTCTACAGATCTGCTGACACAGAGGAGACGAAATATGATTTTGTTGAGTTTTCAAAACGCCTTATTGATTTTTTCCTGGGTTCGTGAAGGGTTCACAAGTAAGCGATGGTCCTTTGGGTATGACTGTCCATTTTAAGTGCCGCCTTCTGCATTAAAGCATTAGAGGATGTGCTTCAAGAAGAACAATATGGACAATTATGCCAGAGGGCTTGCTCATGCCCTGGAGCCCCACCGGCTTAATTTGAAATACAGTTTCACCTGATGTAGTTAAAGCAGCGCAGAGAGGGCTGTGTGGATGCCATAGTGGTTTTACAGAGCAGTGGATTCAGAATGATTGTCCTTCTGCAGGTGGCAGAGGGGAAGTACCTACTTGCTTTTGGACCTGCTGTCCCATCTTAGTTTGCAATTGCCCAATTGATATTCTCTACACCAAGAGGCTGGGCTCTGTCCCCAGTCTGCGGATACAGAGCCACCGTGGGAGCCCCACTGTGCAACAAACCCTGGGGACTGGGGCCAGATTTTGGAGGTGGTGGAGCAGGGCTCCCACCAACACCAGCTGGTACTCAGAAACACCCACACACACCTGTCGGTGCCACCCTCCGCAACAGAGGGCCACTACAGAAGGGAGACCCAGGAGCTGAGCTCACGCGTGGACCTGGATTATCTGTGCAGCTGGAGTGTCAGATGTGAAGCACATCTGCTGGAGATGCCACCTGGTTTCCAAGCCACCACCTGGCTCTCAGTCATGACTTTTTCAGAAATCTTTTTCTTTGAAATGGTTAGACCATGTAAACTGGAATGGCAAAGTGAAAGAGATGAAAGCACTGAAAGAAAAGCTTCTGCACAAAGAGCTGCTCTGACAATTTCAACCTAAACAAATGCCATCTGGTAACACTACAAGAAAGTGAAAATGGGGTCTTATGAGAGGAGCTGGACAATGGTGATTACACTCATAGATGCCTGAACTACAGGTATACATATAAATGAAAAACAAAAACCGCATGTACCTACAAACACAACGTAGAACCACACAATAACTAAAGCTATAAGGGACCGTCTCTGGCCCAATCCCTACCCAAAGCACAGCCAACCTCAGAGTCAGAACAAGCCTTTGTCTGGAAAAGTTTTGCATGTCTCTGGAGGAGGTTGTTTGATCGCCATTCCTGGGAAAAGTGTTTTCTACTGTCTAGTTGGGATTCCCTTCTACGTAACTTCTGCTTGGTGCCCCTCATCCTTTCACTGTGCACTTCCAAGACAACCCTGGCTCTGTATTTCCTGTAAGGTAGTTGCAGATAGCAGTAAGGTCTCCTTTCCGCCTTCTCTTCTTCAGGCTGGACAAACCCAGGTCTCTTGTCCTCATCTGGTATACCACATCCTTTTGTTGGACTTGCTCCCATGTGTCAATGCTCCTCTTGTACCAAGGATGCTACAAGTGAACACAGTGCACTTAGATTGTGGCCTCACAAATACTGTGCATTTTCTCCCAGGGATGTTGATGGTTTGTTTGGTTTGGCTATATTCTAACTTCTCTTAAGAGATTTTGCTTTTCCAGTTTGAATACACTACTGACTAACACTGGACATATGATACTCAGAAAGATCCTTAAGCTGACCCCACATGTCTGCTCCCGACTTCTTATCTGGTTTCTAATCATCAGAGAAAGGAGGGTCTGGAACAACCTTTTACTGAGGGAAGCAGGACAAAATCCAGCCTAATTACCTCTATAAGGGAGGTAGGGCAGTCTGGAGCAGAAGTCTGCTGTGAGCTGTGGGTGATGGCAGAGGTTGCAGTCTTGGACTGGAAGCTCAGAGTGTCTCTGAAAACCCTGCATTCCTCTTCACCATTTTAAATGCGAAACCCGTGCTTGCCCTTACCTCACTCAGTGCCTGCAAAGCAAGGCACAGCCTGCGGCAGCAATCTCAGGTCGCGCTTTGTGCCACTCCTTTTTTCCTCCAAACATGCAGAGTCGCACAAGGCGAGCCAAGCACACCCCGCTGTCCTCACCCCTCCAGGCATGGGTGCTGCTTCCACATGCATCCTCCCTCTTCCACACATTTCATCGTTCCCTGTGGTCCGACTTCTACCTTTTTTTTTTTTTGGTAACAAGCTCCACACCTTGGCTCTGTGAGAATGACACAGGGGCTTCAGCCCAGCATGGTGCGTGGTCTGGTCTGCTCCATGGATTTCCTTCAGGGTGGCCTCTGTGCATTGAGAAAACATCGCAGTAAAAGGTAACCAACATTGAAGGCTGAGCCGGCTTTATTTATTCTGATAAATATTATTATCATATTATTATAGATAATATATATTATATCATATTACATCATGCATACTATATAATACAATAATATTATATTATTATAATTAGTTATATTTATCAGAATAAATATTTGTTATTTATATATTTATATTGATAAATATTATTTATTCTGATAAATAATCAGGTCACATAAATGTTATTAGACACAACCACTTGTGTGATCCCTGCAGGCGAGTACTTCAGCAAGGAGGGAAAGCTCCTTGGTGCTATGCTTCATGTTAGAGCCAGAGCTTTGCATGGCCTGTGGCTAAACCCTGTCGCATTTGAGATGCCCACATTTGTCTCTGGGCAGGCAGGCAAGGAGGAGCAGGGCAGGAGCACCGGGGCCAGCTTTGCAAAGCCTGTCTTGCTCCACTCTGCCGTTCCCCCAGGGCTCCCTCCATCCCTCCCTCCCTGACTGCAGGTCCCAGGCGAGCCCAGGCACGTGGCCGGCCTCTGGAGCAGGCACCGGTGCACACCAGCAGATTTCCGTCTCAGGATGTTTCCCTTTGATTAGCTCCACAGCAAACGCTTTCATCCTGGAGAAGACTGACTCGCATCTGTGGCTCGTCCTCCCGTGTCACTGGGATTTGCACACCAGTGGCTAAAGCCTGGCTTTGGCTTTAGGTCGAGTGCTCAAGTGGGGTGGAGCTGCCAAGGCATCAACCGCCCCCCGGCCCTCAAGGTCTTCCAGGACAGCCCTGGGTATACGGGATGTCTTATAGCTGAAATGCACCTTGGCAAAGCTGCTTACTATTCATCCTTTGGGGCAAATTGCTGGCTATCATACAGAGCAAGGGCAATTCACAAGGAAGAAAAGGCATCTTTCTAAAAAAAATAAAGCGGGTTGGTTCCCCGCCCCCCCAAGGAAGCCTGCGAGGCAGAGTGACAAGATGCATGAAGAGAACATTTATGCAGACAAGCAGCGTGGCCTATTTAAGAGGAAAGTGAAAGAGCAATTATTCTGCAGCTCCATTCTGATGTTAACCAAAAATAAAAAACGTCAGGAGTTGGCAAAAGGACCACACGCAGACGAGGAAGCGGCATTTGCAGCAGGGGGTTACGCTCGCAAAAGGTCTCTGAACAGGCAGCACATGAAAGCCAAGGCTCCCGCTCACAAAATCACCTACCCAGGACTTGCAGGAGCAACTGCCATGAGTAAAAGCATTAAAACCTCTCTGCGAGGCAGACTGGAGGCAGTATGGAAATTAAGGCAATTACTGCTGTAGTCGTTTCCCCACTCGCTGTGCGCAGCCTTTCCGAGAGCTAACTCTGCCCTCTGTCCCTGGCCAACCGAACTCACACAACCTGTGCCTCACCTGGAGCTAAGCACATGGTGGATCTGCCTATAGATTCTATAGCTACAACCCCTTAGCTCTTAGGAAGAGATTTTGGAAGCCTTTGCAGAAGCCACCACCAACTTGTACTAAGAGAGAGCAGCCGGTTTTGTCTACAAAACAGCTATTTTCTCTATTTTTTAAAAATTTTGTCACTTAAAGGAGCTTTTCTTGTTCCGGGTTTCAGAGAGGGGAAGAGGGACTAGTCTGGGGGAGAAGGTACTGGATTCATTACCCATGGCACAGCTGAAGTGGGTGCACTGCCCTTCTCTCAGCAGCTCTGTCGACATGTACAGCAACAAGAGTGAAAGTTAATGTGGTGGATCTAAGGCAGGGAATTAATTCATTTTGGTGTTTGAAGCACCTGTCTCAGATTTCCAGGCAGAAACCTCACCAGTATGAGCAAAAGCAGCTCACATAGCGTCAAACTTCCTGCAAGGTGCAGCGCAGCCGCCCCTCTAACCCCACTTACTCCCTTCACTTTCCAGCCACTTTCTGCAAGTCCTTCTCTCTCCATAAATATCACAAGTCTTTCTCTATTCACAAACAGCAAGTCTAGGAGGGCATCTTTCCTAGTTGGCTCACTGAGTACTTGTGACAAGAAGTTGCATCCTGCAAACTTCAAGAATTTCTAAGACGTGCTTGTCACAGCAATATGACATTCCTAGTTGATGTCTGTGAAGTTAAACTGTCCCATAAGGACAAGGGCTACTGATACATAAATTTCTCCTAATTGCCTATAGAATACTCATCAATGCTTTTTTTTTTTTTTTGCTCTGAAAGAGGGGCTTCACACCCTTTCTTAAACGTAGATTTGGCATTAACTCAGGTGCTCTCATCTGTCCTTTCCTTCCCTGACTTCCCTCCCTGCCTCGTCAGGGATTCAGGGAGGTGTCTACACAGGTTGGGGAAGTGTACAGAGGACCTGGGTCCACCACCAGCCCACCCAGGGGTCCCAGGCAGATGCCCAAGAAGCATCATGGGGAGGCCACCTTGCACCTTGGGGCAAAGGGGTCAGTTGCGTGAGGCTGGATGGTGCTGTGCCCCCCATCCCATGGTCAGGGAACAGGCCTGATTTAAGAGCATGGATGCAGCCCTGGCTCCTAACACCAGTTGCCTGCATTTCTCCCAGAGCAAATGCCTGCTGCAGACAACGTGATTTATGCCTTCATCTTCATACCACTGTTTACAACCAGTGCAAGGAGGGACAAAAGCAGCTGTGTGTCTCATAGAGGGATGGAAGTAATTATGTAGAGAATTCTTAAGTGCTCAGATAACTTGATTTTTAGGACCCCTCTGCATGCTGTAGCTACATCCTTGAGACATCGTCTGTAAGCTTAAAAAGAGAAGCGAAAATGCCCCACACCACAGACATCCCCACAGCTGGATACTCACAGAACAGGAAGGTTAGCCTCTGAGCGGGACAGAGAATGAGGCACGTGGCTGCATGAACCCTCTCACAAGTGGCATGTTCAGAGCAAAGGAAAAAGCAAGAGAAAGAGAAGGGGAGCGTGCAGCACAAAGGAGTCCCATCAGAAGCACTGGTGCCAAGCTTGGCTATCAGGCTCCAGCAGACATGCCTCCATTAGGACGCAATTCCACTTGTAGCTAACACAGCAGAGGGGAAACACTGATAAAAATTTATAATAAATCAGTATCAATTGATCATTGTTAATTTTACCTCCCACTGTAAAGGGCATGCAGCAAGGGCCTCCTTCAGCTGCCTGTGCCTGGGTGTCTCTCTGCCGCCCGAGCCACCCACAGCTACCTGTGGCAGCAACACAGGAGCAGAAAATAAGGCTCAAGACATACAGGAGACAGGCAAACACCTGAAGAAGCAGCTGGAGGCCCACTGGGTTGTGCCAAGGTTTCTCAAACAATGCTAGACATCTCTGTGTGGGCTACTGAGCTGAGCCCCCTGCCCACAGTAATAACAGATACAACATTAAGTAGGACAGCAGAAGACAGTGGTTCATTAAGGAATTGTCATGGTGAATCTGGAAGGGTGATGTCCCATAGATCTTGCTTTGAATGCTTACAGAGGGCACTTGGATGTATTGGTGGTGGGAGTGAGGGGCTACCAGCTCAAGTGTAGTCCTGGGGGACATCAGGGAGCTGTGGAACTCGCAGCACTGGCTGGGTTGGGGCAGGAGATGAAGACACATGCCCACCTTGCACGTGTTCACCGGGAGCTGCTGAGCCTGGCGGCAGGAGCTGCAAAGAGGTACACAAACAAAAGCCAGTCAGCACCTTGAGGGCAGGGCAGAGGAGGGAACCATGTTTCTTAGCTTGCAATTCATCTGCATACGTTCATCTGGAAGCTTTTTACTGCTGTGTTGTTCTCAGCTGGCACTTCAATGTGAGGATGTAGAATTTTAGAGGAAAGGAGGAGCTCTCTCAGCCCATCTTCAGAAAAAAAGTTATAATAGGAGAGATAAGGCTGTCAAGGGATGAGAGCCTCAAGCCCACACACTGGTGGTGGGTGGCTTCAGAGGTCCTTTGACCCAAGCCCATGCCTCAAATACCTCAGGGAGGAGAAACAGCCAGTTTCCATGCAGAAGAAGCAGGACAAGGGCACTACAGAGCCACCAAGATCTTCCTGTGGTGCTGGGTGAGATTTCCACTGCTGCTGGTATCTAAGCCTCACATTTCCCATGGGCTGTAGCACAGCCAAGTTCAGCTCTGGTTTGGTCTCTGGGGCAGCAGAAGCATCCAGAACACACATGCACTTCCACCTCATGCCACGCCAGCCTAGAGTTCAGCCACCCTCCTGCCATCCACACAGCTCCGATGACCAGCAAAGTGACCACCTCACCTGCACCCAAGT
The DNA here is from genome assembly GCA_013400615.1 of Syrrhaptes paradoxus. Classification (NCBI taxonomy): domain Eukaryota; kingdom Metazoa; phylum Chordata; class Aves; order Pterocliformes; family Pteroclidae; genus Syrrhaptes; species Syrrhaptes paradoxus. Next base: position 141,502 of record VZTO01007328.1, on the reverse strand, counting down.
TTCCACCTGAATCCTGCGAGGGACATAAACCACGCCTACGCCCCTGTCCAGTGTCCCATGCCCTGGACACATGTGGGCCTCGTCACCGCCCTGTAACTGATGCTCACCATGTGTGAGAAGACGGGGCCAGTCCACTTGATGCTCTGGAGAAAATTAATCCGGAGAGCGAGGTTGTCCCTGACTACATTTTCTGAACTTTTAAATCTCTTGGAGCCAAAACATGACATCATCCTAACATAACACAATGCTAAAATAAACAATGCAGAATCAAAATACATAAACAAATGAAAAGATAGCCGACATATGATGCTGTCTTTCTTGTGGATAATTGTGCCCAGCTGAGCCCAAGTTGCTCCTCCCAGGTGCTATCTGCACACCTCACCTGTGAGAGCCCGGCTGGAGCTGCTCTGCTCTTCATTAGATAAAACAAAAGGCAGGCAAAGCTCTAGACTGGGAACAAGCAGTCTGTAAGCTTGAAACATCTCTGGCAATAAAACAACACTCACTTGAAATGCATTTGCATTCACATTTGTAAGGGAGCACCATGGGATTATTGCTGCTCGTTGTTTCAGGGAGGGAAAAGTGGCATTTTCGACCCTGAGTGCTGTCAAGCACTGGCAAACGAGTTTTTAGCTGAGAATGTGGTATCTGTAAATTAGAGAAATGTTATTTTCCTTTCCTTGAGAAGGCGACGGCAGTCTGATGCAAAATCTGCCCTCTTTCACCTGTCCCTGCTGCCTCAGGCTCACGATGTAATACCTTTTTTAATAGGTCTCAAGTGAGTGGTGAAATCCATAACCACACAGCTCAATGGCTTCCGCACTGCTGCAAAATACTTGCATAAAAGTGTAGTGGCGAAGCCCTGTTTGCTTCACTTGCAGAGACACAGCCGGCTCAATCAGCACGGCGTTGCTTTGGCTTTCCATTTGTTGCATGACAGAAATGAGTACAAGAGTACCTGGGACTGAAGTTGAACCTCAGCCAGCCTTAAATAAACAATATTTAGTGACTCTAACAGCTATGTTTTAGTCTGATTCTTTCCATCTCCTCTTCCCTCTCCCCAGCTGCATTTTGCTCTTCGGTTTTGATGTAATTATCAAGCACTTAAAATAGTGTTTTCTGCAAACTGGATGACCTCCTCCTCTCTTTATTTGCCACCCCCTGTCCTTTGGCCCGTAGCTGACGCAGAACCAGCAAGAAGGAAACCATTACCTACCTGGCAGGGCTTCTCAGGCAGTACGCTGCAGAAGGGACCTCACACGAGATGAGGAAGGGAGCATTGCGAGACACCAGACCATGCTTGTCAGGGACCTGCAGGAGAGTGACCCCAGCCACCCACAGCCCCCTAGCAAAGCCGGCAGCTGGGCACGGGTCGATCGACAGCCCCAGATGGGCTGCGGGGATGGGGCAGGTCCAGGGTCCATGCAGATCCAGGCAGGAGCAGCAGAAGGGATACCTAAAACACGGGTCTGAGACCCATCTGGGAAGACATGTCCATCACTGGGATGAGGCAGCATCGCTCCAGGGGCCACCAGAGCCCCCACTGAGCTGCACCGCGGCTGCCGGGCCCAGGCAGGGTGGGTGGAGGCCCCATGGGAGGCTGGGTGGGCTCGTTAAGGCCTATTAGTGCTCCCAAGGCCTTGGTGATGCCAGCTGTTCATTTTTTGCATTAGCTTTGGCTTTGTTTTTTTCCCTTGTCCTTTATTGACAAAACACCCCGGCGGTGCTCTGCATGGTGGGTGGGTGAAGCTCGGCTCCCCACTTGGGGACGGCGCAGACAGCTGCGGTGGCTCCCCCGCCATCGCTCCCTCTCCCGCCTTTAAACTCTCGCATTTCCTCCTCTGAAAAGCACGGCCAGCTGTAAAAATAATATCCTGGCACGGATGAAACAATGACAGCACGATGTGCAAACACCTAAGCAGAGCAAAGTGACGCTGTGTAGACCTCAAGAGAAAAGAGCGTTTGAAGCAAAATTAATTTTATTTAATTTTATTAAAGAACTAAGGGTGCTTCCCAGCTTTCAAGTGGCAACAGGAGGAGCCTGGCATGTCCCTCCGTCAGAGACAGCGCTGGGAAGAGCTCACCGAGCAAAGGGACCATATGGAATACGTTACCCACGTCCGTCATGGAAGTAGGGAGCTTTAAAAGAGTTCAGAAGGAAACTAGATACATTTCCAAACAAAGAAAGGCTGAAAAATAGAGGGTGAGTGACAATGCACGGCGGGGAGGGAAGGGGAGAGGGCTCACATAGCCTTCCCTCTGCCTGAGTAAGCCTGAAGGCCTGAAGTCTTTTGAGTATAGAGGTTGTCCAGAATTGGTTAAAGATGTGCACTGAAGAGCTGAAAGATTAAAGTTTAAGGCACTAATCAAGAAGAGGTTTTTTTTGGCGGGAGGAAAAAAAAGGGCCCAAATAAGAGACTAAACTTTCTAGGTGGCCACACTCTGGCTATACATAATGTTGGTACTGTCAGGCTGGCTTGACCTACTCCCTCCCAGCCCTCCCAACTGGCTAGGAAGGTTTTTGCTTTCAAAATTGAACAAAAAAGCAGAAACTATTGAAGTTTGGAAATGAAGCTTCTGCAGCACAGACCACCACTGAGCAGTCCCGGTCCCCCTGTGGCTCCTGATCCCAGTGCCCACTCCCCTGCCACCATGTGCAGCATGTTACATGCCCCCACCCATGCACAAATCAACACCAACTTCAAAACTACCTAGCTGCAGTGCATGTCACCTGTCACTGTCCAGGAGGTGACATTCCCCTGCCCAAGGGGATCTGAGGTGCTCTGGGAAGAGCAGGGAGGTCAGGGCAGATCACCAGCAAAATGCAGGTTGAGATGTAACCTGTAAGCCACAGAGAAGTCACTGCTGAAGTGAACTTATCTTCCAACTGCTGAGCAGCTCCTGCTTCTGCCATCTTTGCCAGGAAAGACATGGACATGTTGGAGTGAGTCCAGATGAGGGCCACAAAGGTGGTCAGAGGGCTGGAGCACCTCCTGTATGAGGACAGGTTAAGAGAGTTGGGGTTGTTCAGCCTGGAGAAGAGAAGGCTCCAGGGAGACCTTATAGCAGCCTGCCAGTAAGCAGGGGGGTTGGAACTCGATGATCTTTCAGGTCCCTTCCAACCCAAACCATTCTGTGATTCTATGATTCTATGATAAATAGTGGGGCTGCTGGTGCAAATGAAAACACAGGTCACCCAGGTGCCTGAAAAAACCCCTCTTTCTTCAAAATCCCGTGCCAGGTTTTGGGCAGTGGTCCCGCTGTCCTTAGCCAGTAGACTGAATGCTGATGAGGAAAGAACTGCCCTCCTTCGGTGAACCTGCCCAGTCTGTGCTAGGTGGTGGAGAAGCACAGCAGTCCCTTTGGTTGTCCCATGCAGACGCTGGCATTAGGAACCTGCTGGCAACAGATGGCAATAAAAGCATTACCGTATTCTCTTCCACAGTCAAGAAGAAAAATGAGAAAAGTGCTGTCATAAGTTTCTAGCAACATGGCCAGACAGCTCCGGCTTCGACAGAGCAACAGCTACGTCACGTCTCAGGGTAGCTGCTCCCTCCAGCAGCACTGGAGGCATGACAGCCTTTGGGCAGCACGCTTTAGTTGCAGAATAGCCACACACATTTGTTTTCCTACCTAGCTCTAAATTAGCATCCCATTCTTTGCCTTCTCCACCTGAGAACGTGTTAGAAATGAGATACCCTTCCTTAGAAAGGGAGAAAAATGCGATGGTTTCAAAGTGCAACGCTAAGTCCCAGCCCCCATCTAGCTGCCTTTGCCATGGCAGGTAGTGGCACAGGCTCACACTGAAATAGTCACCTCCTTGCACAGGTTATTTTATTTTGGATTAGCAAGTTTCTAGTATTACTGATTGGGAGTTTGCATAGCATGCATTTGAAATGTCCCTCCATCATGTGCACGGCTCTAGCATGCACGTAAAAGAGACTTTAAAAGGTTAATCAGGGCAAAAGCAAAATGAAAAAAGGCAAACACATGACTTAAAAATGGAAAACAAATCAAAGGGAGACAACACTCTAAAGGGTATGGTGGCTAGCTGAAAACTCTGTGTAGCTGTAAGAATTACAAACACCGTAAGATTTTAGATGTATTATTATAGTTTGTTCCAAGTCCACATAAATTAGCCTTATGCAGGTTGCTGGAAGTGCCTGTCTCTTCTGTTGTGTCTCTGATACGGGTGACATGTGGAATTCAGCTGGTTTTTGTACCAAAGCAGTTGCTTTTTGAAGTTCTTGGCTATGAAATGGATCTGAGCTGCGGTAAGAAATCAAGTAATGTGTGAAAATCACCTCACCTCAAGCACACCCCAATGCCTGTTGGTAATTTTTGGGTGTTGCTGTTGCTTTCCCTTCCTCTCCTCACACGATCTTTTAATTCACAATTTTTATTTTGTATGTTCACAGAGGCCAGGGTTTACACGCTCAGATTGAAATACCTACAAGTCCTTGTCAGAGCCAATCTGGTCTTTAAAGAGCAATTAAACTAAGTCCCATGATGTCTTCATCCAGAAGTCCTGCCACGGCTAAGCTGTCTGCTCTTTTGCTGTGACACGCACATATCCTGTAAAAAACCCAGCAATAATTTTTCTAAGTAAAAAGCATTTTGATAGCAACACAATTACTTGTATACCTTATATTGACTACTCTTACCCAGACACGCCATCAGTTTCAAAACTTAGTTTCAGTCAAAACAAGAAAAAAATCTGAAGATGCTGAAATTGCTATGGTTTAAACTTTCGAACTACAAATGATCCTCCTCCCCCTCTACTCTGCCCTGGTGAGACCGCATCTGGAATATTGTGTCCAGTTCTGGGCCCCTCAGTTCAAGAAGGACAGGGAACTGCTGGAGAGAGNTTCCTGTGCGATCTGATCGAGGTGTTCCTGCTCCGGCAGGGGGATTGGACTGGATGATCTTTCGGGGTCCCTTCCAATCTCTAAAATTCTGTAATATAATGTAAAATAAGACTATTTTAATGCAATATTTTATTATGCAAATTATCATTTATTATGTATAATGCTATTTTTTTCTAAGAAGTCCCTAACCAGTACTTCAACACCAAACTTAAATGACAAATAAGTTTTTAAGCAACAATCCCCATCTTTCCTTAGTCTCGCCAATGAGAATCAGTAGGAGCAAATTCTTAACTTTGTATCAATCGTCAACATCCTCTGTCTCAGGGAAAAAACCATACTTTAGAAGTCAATTTAAAAAAATAGCCATTTCAGATCAAAGAGGAGAGTTCCCAAATGAATGCACTAATGGTTAAGATACAGCTATTCTATCCTTTCACCAAGTTCAGTGCATTGTTTTATTGACCCATTCATACAACAGTGACCCTTTACACTAGCAAGGGAGCATGTATCAATATTAAAAATAATGGCTTTATTATGTTCCATCTCTTGGGCAACATGTTCCTGGATATGAGATAGTCCAGATAAATATCTGATCTGGGGACCTTCAGACTAAGTAGAGAGAGATAAATAAGAGACATTATCCTGAAAGATAACCAGACTCCCTCAGGAGCTATTCTAATCTTCAAAATAAGCTATACAGTCCTCAGAAAGCATTCCCCATTGTAGGAATACAAGTATCTAGAACCATTTTAATGCTCAGTTTTTCTCAAGACACAGCTTTCAAATTTGGCTGCAAGTCTGGGGCTTCAGTGTTCCCTACAAGACCTGGGCTGTTTTAGCTCTAACACTTCATATGTGCATTTAGCATCCATATTTTTTTTGAGAGACAACAATTACTATGCTTTTCATGTGATAAAATATATAAACATGAGAAAACCCTACAGAAACTAACATTACAAAAATCACAAGTCAAAGAAATCCCCCAAGGAAGCTTACTTTGACGGAGTGAAGATGCGAAGCCCAAGTTAAATTGAAGCATTTTACGTGGTACCTCAGAAGTTCCCACATATTCCACTGGTGGAGTGTTGCTGCCACCTATTGTGCATTTGAACTTAAGAGACTTATTTTTGCAAGAATTACCACTTGTCTTTCTTTCCTTTTTTTTAATTTTTTTTTTTTTTAATTAACAGTACTTTCTGCCTCAGTATCTGCTACTGATCATTGCTGGATACATGCTGCAGGCACAGGCAGATTTTCAGCATGACCAAATAAAGTTGCTCATACGTTTTGATCTCCCATCTGCTCATAGGTACAGAACTTGACCATCTGCAGCTGTTATCTCAAAGGCTGCATCAAAATCAGAGCCCTGTTTCTCTACCCTGATTAGCAACCAAGGCGTCTAACAGCTACGGGTGGAGAGGCAGCACGCTCCCCCGGCAGTAACGACTCCAGATGTGCTTTTCCTTCATCCCTTGCTAGAGGAGCACAGGGATGGATGTTAGCAACGGGATCACTTAACTGAGACAGCACTTGAGCCATGCCTTCAGGACAAAGCACAAGTGCAGTCCACATATCCTTTAACTCTAGCAGCCGTAGTTACCAGCCCTGAGCAGGAAGCACTATTGCCCAAGGCTGCTTTTTTCTGTGTGCAGAATTTAGGCAACTGTATTTCAGGAGAGCAGCTGCAGGAGGGTGAAGTCAGCACAGCTCCAGAAGCAGCCACGAGCAAAATGGAAACAAATTACGATGGTACTCCCATCTCTCTACAGCTAGAGCGGCTTGGCACTGGTTGAGTTTTGCAGTTATCAGTGCTCCTCTACATACTTTTAACTTTCCATCTACCTTGGCACAACACATATGCCCTCTGTTCCTTCACCTCTTCAAGAGCATCAGCTAAGTCAAGACCTAGGCATTAGGTCACCACTGCCCTCCTAAGGTTGCTTAGCTGGGAAAATGCCACCCTCTGTTTACTGATAAGCAAGCGGTGTGCATCATTGAATTCCCTTACGCTTTCATCTTTCCAATCCTGTCCATGCCACCCTCATTGTTCCTTTTTTTTTTTTTCCTCCAGCTTTAGGGACCAGTTTGTACAAACAATAGGTTCCCCCTTGCAGCAGCAATACAAACCAGGAGCAGTGCAGTGCCCAGGGGTCACTCCCAGACAGTTCAGATGGCTGCTTGGGCCAACCAGCTTCTGGGATTTTCTCATTTATCTTCAGGGCATTCGACTGTTTCCAAGCCACTCAGCGGGAAAGAGAATCCCTCTCTCAAACTGCCGTTGTGGTTGAACCAGATCACCCACCTAGCAGTGGTGAAGCTAGGTAAGAGTATTGTCAGGTCTCGAGCAAAACAAGCATCAGAAGAATAAGGCATTTTATACTGGTTACTGTGTCAGAGCACACACATTTTTAAATTTTTGTATTGATATAACCAACCAGGATCTATTAAAGTTAGGGTAGCTTGCAGCATGGAGGCAAATGAGAGCATCAGCAACTCAGATGGCAGGGTAAGTAGCAGATTGCATTTTCAGAGTGATATAATTCATAAATTCCTTGGACAAGTATACCCAGTCCCTTGTGTCCAGGGAGGGGACAAGACACTTGCAGAAATGGAAACTGTACGATGATGTCCACATGGTACCTGGGTTCAATATCCCCCATTGTTATGGGAGTTGCCTGAAGAAAAAAAAAAGGTAGGGCTCACTGACAACTTTGAGCCTTCTCACCATGTTAGTTGGTTTCTCAGGAAGCGGGTTGTTCTGGATAGTAAGCTGGGATAAAGATCTAAGATAGTCTGTGCTCCTCTGTTCTGCAGACAAGCTGCTGCTAAGCAGCAGAATTAGAAGCACTGTCTATAAAGTGAGGTGACAGAGTAATTAGTGCTCTTCTCTCAGTACTACCTGAGCACATTCAGCTGTAATTAATCTGCACATTCCTAAACTTATTCCCTACTCAGAGCAAGTCCTGTTGTCCTTCCCTCTATTTTAGCAGATGGAAGAAAGATCTCACTTTCCAGTTACTACATGGCTAGGGCACTCATTTTTTGTACTGCAGTCATAAAAGCATGTTTAAACTGGGTTTTAACCCAAATCCAGGAGCCATCAGAATATAACACAGGCTTAACTGTTCTGAAAGAACTTAGATCTAAGTCCTGGGTCTATCACACAAGGTCATCCTCTTTCTCCCAAGAGATCTATCTACCTTAAAGAAGTTTAACTCAAGATACAGTATCCTGACTTCAGATATAAGACTGACCTTACCTGAAGTCAAATACTTTGTCTTAAAAGTGACAGATTCCAACCAAAATGGTAGCTTGCCAAAACCTTCCACAATCCCATCACTATACCCAGAGGCAAAGCATCACACTTATTTAATTGCTCTCGGTGATAAAGGACAGTACGTTCACACAGTTACTTTTTTTCTTTTTTTATTGCTGTTAATTCAAGGAAAAAGGTTGCATAAAATCCAATCTCTTCTAGAAATATAAGTGACCTTTCCAGTACATTTCAAATATCAAAGTATATGGTAAACATACAAATAAAGAGAAGGTAACATACCTCCTATTTACAGTACAGTATTTTAAATCATAAAATAAGTTCCATAAAGTACAACTGGCAGGTAATTCACAATACAAGTCCATTGGTGGTTTAACACCCTCACTTCAACTCAAACGCAGTTCATTCATTTCAAGTGGTCCAAAAATACCCAGATCAAATAAAAATTTTAATCAAAATAATTTTCATTTACTACTTAAACTTTTTGTTTAAATTAAAGCTTTCACCTACCTCCCACCCCATTTCCCCCCCCCCAAGAAAAAAGTTTCAAAATGTACACTGGTGCTATAAATATAAATGCTACCTATGAAGAAATGTAGTAATCAAGCTTTTTTTTCTTCAAGTTTTTTGTTTCTTTAGCTATTTATTAGATGGCTGAACCAAAGATTGATATTATTTCATCCCTCTACCGGACACCAGGTCTGACTTTAAGAAAAAACATTTCTCCCATGAACTGTGAGGAATGCCAAACCCTATGGATATACAGTGGTAGTTGTTCATCGGTGTTGAACGCAGCAGTCAAAAAATACACTCATCTTCCAGATAACCTCAGTGCACTTTAGGAAATCAAATATTACCTGGAAGCAATTTAGTACATATATTGGCTTTTAAAAATAAAATAAAAAATACAGCAGCATTAAACTTACTTATTCATGATACTGACATGATTAATACCATCTTAACACTCATTTCAGTCTTTCACATTATACCGTAATTACGCATAGTGGTAAATTGTTATAAAATAGTGACTTTGCTATTTGGTAGACAGGTTCTAATACTAATAACCTGACTATTTTGTAGAAAACCATAGCTTTTGTTCAGTTTGAAAGAAAACATTTACATTCTAAGTACAATGCAACACTGTAATAGTTTAGGAAAAAATATTCAATCAAGTAACGTTCATTCTGTGTCGACACGATGTAGAACAGCTTTAAAAAAGGAAAAAATGCTGTCAACTTTCATTACAAATGCAAACACACTGAGTACAACATTCATACCATTTTTTCACCTTTGTTGCTGAACATACAGGCTAAAAAGCTACAATGGAAGAAAAATCTGTCAATTTAAGCTCGTTCATTTTTCTAAATCTGTTCCAGTCCACACAGTTTCAGCCCCTTCCTGCTCTATAAATTTTCATTTATTTGGGACTCTCAAGAGCTGTGTATATGCAATATTATCAGGTATAGTACACATACAGTATTCTGTGTTCCTTTGGACTCTCCTATTAGGACATTTGACCATCTCCCCTCAATTCATGAGCATTAATTTAGAATATGGGCAGGGTCTCTATGAACTGCTAAACACTCATGCAAGTCCAACGAATCCACATGGACAAATAGGGAAAGAAAATAAAACAGCAGCATAAGGAGAATGGGGGGGGAAGGGAATAAGATTGTGGTGGGGAACATGACCAAGTTTCTTCTTTCACCATATGGCTGCTCCACCAGTGATGTCAGAGGTCAGAGGACTTTAAAAAAAATAAAATGCAGTAAACATTGCACATGTCTCAAGTCTTCAGTGCAAAAGCATGGTTCAAATGCTCTTTTTGATTGTTTGGCTGTGTGTTTGAATTACATGCATTACGCAAGCCTTTTGTAGAACCAGTAGGAGACCGGGGACTCAGCTTTCTTCTTTTGTGTGGAACAGAGGTGCAAAAGCAATGAAAAATTCCAAAAGAATATAGAACCGGGAATGTCCCAAAACACAAGACCACCCCCCCACCCTCCCAGACACACCTTTCCCCAATTTCCCAAGCTTCAGTTTTAAGTAGGCAATGTTTACTTGTTTCAGTCTGCAGAATCCAAGGTATCATTGGAAGGGGGAGGGGGAGGTGCGTATCTCAGTCTGTAAGTGCCTAAAACAGGAAAGAGAACTACTAAGTCACTGCTCACAATTAAAATGGATTACAAAACCACTACAAAGTATCAAAATGGACATGCTCTTCGAAAGGCACTACCATCCTCCAGTCCTTTTACAGTAGGTCCAAAGATCTTACATTATTTTCTTTCATCTTTGCTAAAATTTTATGTTTAAAAGAGGTATGGACCATAGATATAGGACTTGACTTTAACTGGAAATATACAAAAAAAAAGATGACCCCCATCAAGGCTAATCTTTCCTGTTCCAGTCCAACCAAACAAGTCAAGTCAGAGTGGGCACAGTCCAAGAATCAAAAACAGTTTATGCTCTATGCAATCACTGTGTTTTCTCCATTCTTCTGGATGGAGAGAGAAATGGCATATAAGACTGAAGCCATTCCTTTGATTTTTAGTTCCAATTGGTTTCTGCCTCTTTGCTGACACCTGTCTGAAAAGGTAATGCATGTTTCATTTATGTATTGCATGATGGGGCACAGATCCTGGCTGACTGTGCAAAGCTAAAAGTTAAAATTATCAAATAGCCAGTCTGTTGGCTTTTTAAAAATTCTCACAAGTTTTAAGAATCCAAGTTCATATTATAGCCAGTAATTGGTATCTTTCACCTTTTGCCAACGAATTATCTCAAAAAAAACACTGAACAGGAACCGAAAAACTGAAACCACATGCAAGTCTCAGCATAATCCCAAAACCAAACCAGGGAAAAAAGAATGGCAATTTAGAACTGATAGATAGTTCAACTTCCCAGCTCCAAATCATGCCCATTTTCAACTTCATGCTGTGAACCCCGTTCCCTTGCACTGTTCTACAAAATTTTCCGGCAGAGATAAGATACTTTGCAGTTTTAGAGCAGGTCACTAGTACACAACCATTTACACAAAACATACACACGCACGCACACCGTTCTCCAAGACCAGAAACAGCACATTCAGAAAGGTAAATAGAAACTGCTAAACTCAAAAGCAAGTCCGCTGGGAGTTATCATGATTACCTTGTTGACTGGCCTCCATGGATGACTGCTTACAGTCCTGCGCATAGTGTCCACTTACACCACAATTGTAACATGAAACGTTCCCGTTCTTCTTGGGTCCTGACCCATTTGTGTTGGCAACTACGTTAGGTGCTGGATATACAGGATAGAACCTCCCAAATCCTGCCATCTGCTGCATACCATAGTTGGCTTGGCTCCCCATCACTGGGTCATGCATAAGCCCGTTTGCATATGGAGACTGAGGCAGGAAGAAAGGAAGTTGTGTTCCATTGCTTTGATGTGCTTGATTGAGGTAGCTGCCATTGCAAAGGGATGGCAGAGTGAAGAAAGATGGAACTCTGTAGACTTGTCCATGAAGAGGGTTGTGATAAAAATAGCTATTAATCTGAAGGCTTCCATTGGTCCCACAGCTACACCTACGTCCGCAAGAACCACAAGGACCAGATCCCAACTGCTGCGGAGGTAACATTGTCCCGTTAGTGTTATTATTCCCAACAGCGTTTATGTAGGATGTGCTGTCGCTCTGTGCAGTGCTGTGTGTTAAAGCAGGACTCGGGCTAGGGGCAGGGCCTGGCGTATGTGTAGGTATTGCAGGAGGAACAGTGGACTGGACCTGACCGACACCTAAACCAGCTGACTGAGGTGGTGAGGAAGTTGCTACAGTGTTCAACACGTTTGTATTCTGGTTGGGCAACACACTGGTAGCATGAGGACTGCCTGGCAAAGCGTATGAAGCTGGTGGAGGTGGCGGTGCTGCTGTGGAGAGACCAGCTGCTGGAAGAACTACCTTTAGATTGGTAGGCTGAGGGATTGCTCCTGGGTTTCCCTCAATGTGAGGCACCATTTGATTCAGTCCTACCACCTGGGATGCAGGCTTTGTGATGGGATCTGTAGTAGGAACTGGGGATCCTGGGAAACTACCTGGATTGTGGACTGGGATAAAGGCAGTATTTGGTGATCCAATACTTAAGTTTCCTGTTGGCTGCTGCGGTCCATTAACTGTGCAACTTTCCGATGATCCCTGTGGAGAGGGCATTTTCAATCTATGTATTGCCAAATGCAAAGCAGGGCTACCAGGCTGGGCAGAATGTGGAAGGAAAGTGGATGGGACTGGTAAAGGGGAAGCCATCAGCTCAAGGCGTTTCTCAGGTTCACCAGAGGTCACTGGGCCCATTCCACCAGGAGGTGAATTTGCAGACTCTCTCACTGGTGAGACAGCAACGGGCGTGGTAACAAGCATTCCCATTGTTTTACCATCTGCAGATATGGGTGGCGGGACAACTGCTTCAGGCTTTTGGGCAGCGCTGTGCATCACGCAGTGTAAGGCAGGCATGAAGGAAATATGTTGAAACTTTGCATTCAAAGGATCTTCTGAAAGGCTTCCATTTTCGTTATTCACTGAACAGATCTGAGCAGATGATTTGTTCATATTTGATGAACTGACAGCACTGTAGCCTGTAAACCTGTTTGTATTTTGATTCCCAGAGTCCTCAGAATTGCTGTCTGTATCTGTGGAGAAAAAATAATTTGCCAGTCAGAAGAATGAATCTGAAACAACATGGAGTAATGCCCTGGACTCATTCAACCATATAAAGCTTCTTAAATTCAATGACACAAATTATAGTTAAGTCTTCCCAAATTAGAATAGCTTCGAGATTATTTTCATTCATCAAATCAAGCTAGGTTAAACTCCATCCCTTGCTTATATCAAACTGCCCAAATAGCTACTGTGTCTTTGATTTGTATATATCTAAAAATGTGAAGAGTAGGACAGAGACAGAATTAGAATTTGCTTCTACCTAGAAAGACATTAACACTGCTCAAATTTGGAAGGAGTGGCAAATTAAACTGTCAATAAGAAAGAAGGACCTCTCAGGCATGCCACATGTAATTCCATATAAAACCAGACCCTTTCATGCCAAAGATTTTTCCATTACTGTACTGCTGAAATTTCTCAAGAGAGCTATGCCACTGAGGTCAGAAAATTACTACACATATGTATGTAATAATCTAAAACTCAATGGTATTTAAACAGTCCTGCTATTTGCTAGAAGTGTTCAAACTGTCCAGTCATGAAACCCACAAAGCAAAATGTGTTCTGTGGCTAGTTCAGAAATAAAAGCAGCTAATAAAAGTAAGAAACTAATTAATAGAAGAAAGAGATGTAATCTAGAAATAAAGAAGTTCATGCACTCTCTCCATAAATACAACCTCTGTCTTTTTCTTCTTCACTATCAAAGCTTTCCCTCCCATCATGTCGTGGACTAGAAGGAGAACTGTAACTTTCAGATGATGTTTCTCCACATGTATCATGACCAGATCCAGCGTCCAAATTCAGATCTAAAAATAAAAATTGGCATTTTTATTTTTAATCTCAGTATATGGAAGTGAGGTTATTTTGGTTTGCTCACATCTCAACATTAGTCCAGATTTTTATTTGTTCCTACTTAATTGCATCCATCCTCTGTATTCCTAACATTCCCACTCCCAGCATTCAGGACTAGTCTTGACCCTAAATTTGTGATGACTGAATCCTTGATGGTAAAGGTGGTGACAGTGAAAATTCATATTTACGCAGAGTAGTGAAAACAATTACAATCCTTAATAGATTTTGTGATGCTTATACCAAATTGTACTACAACAATAATTTCCTCTGAATTGCAGCAATCAAACGTTTCCATTCAAGGAGATGCAATACTCCTTGGTCACACCAGCAAAGGCAGAAAGCTAACAGTGGGGCACATCAAAACAGTACACCTTTTTACAATTAACTCTTACAGAACAGGCTTTAAGCAAACTGTATCAACAAAACTTGTTTAAAGAGGTGAACTAAAAAAGTGTAAAATTGTTTTCCACATTCTGAATGGGATCAAGGGAAACTCATTTGCTGGAAACCAGTTTTCAGGGTGGGTTTAGATCCTACTAGTGAATTCAAGTAGGTAGCCAGTATGCTCTGGCTTTCAAGTTCAGCCTCAGAGGTGAAGGAGCAAGATGGATGCACCCTCCCTCAGAACGTGTGCCAGACACTAGCTTCAAGGAAACACCAAATCCCAAAACCTTGGCTGACAAAACTGCACGACATAACCTGGGGCAGCAGTGTCAACCTCACATCACTGAAAGCAAGAGTCTGAAGTTCTAGTCACAAAAGACCAAGTCTTCAAAGTTACAAGTGTAACTAACTGATGACTCAAAAAAGCTAAAAATAGGGAGGAAAAAATAGAAGAAAACATGATGTAGTTAAGAGTTACTGACTCAAAATCACAGAATCATAGAATGGTTTGGGTTGGAAAGGACCTTAAAGATCATCAAGTTCCAACCCCCCTGCCATGGGCAGGGACACCCTCCACTAGCCCAGGTTGCTCAAAGCCTCATCCAGCCTGGCCTTGAACCCCTCCAGGGATGGGGCATCCACAGCTTCTCTGGGCAACCTGTTCCAGTGTCTCACCACCCTCA
>VZTO01007328.1:108081-126286 GCA_013400615.1 Syrrhaptes paradoxus | reverse complement strand
CACTGGTCCCAGTACTGACCCCTGTGGAACACCACTTGTCACTGGTCTCCACTTGGACATTGAGCCATTGACCACAACTCTTTGAGTGCAGCCATCTAGCCAGTTCCTTATCCAGCAAGTGGTCCTTCCGTCAAATCCATGTCCCTCCAACTTAGAGACAAGGATGTCATGTGGGACTGTGTCAAAAGCTTTGCACAAGTCCAGGTAGATAATGTCTGTTGCCCTTCCTCTATCCACCAGCGCCGTGGCTCTGTTGTAGAAGGCCACCAAATTTGTCAGGCACATCTAGTTCCAACCCCCCCGCCATAAGCAGGGACTCCTCCCACTAGCCCAGGTTGCTCAAAGCCTCATCCAGCCTGGCCTTGAACACCTCCAGGGATGGGGCATCCACAGCTTCCCTGGGCAGTCTTATAACTGACTGACATACACAAGTCTTGACCTAGATGGTAGTTTTTGCTAGATTACTCAAATTTGAAACCCCTGCTAGGGCAGCATACACATTCTGTGTTGTAGCTCAGCAGTCACTTGGTTTGCACACTACAGTTCATTAATGGTTTGTACCAGACAATTTTTATACAGGTTCCTCTTGGGCTATTCCACAACAGCTGACGAAACCAGTGAGCTGCAAGAAGAACCCTAATGACAAAGTGCTGGACCTCCTCAGCTCAGGCTGGTAAGTTTCATATAAGAAGCAGTCCAACATTAACTGTTTCTGCAACTACTACTCCACATAAGACAACTTATGGATGACTTTGCTAGGGTTTTTCCAGTTATGCTTGAAGAGAGACATACCCTAGGCAACTGCACACAGAAGACTGAGTCTAGCATGTTCTATACAGAAAGTCAAAGCACAGAGTAGACAGCTAACATGCTGACTTGCAACAAAACAGATTTCAGACTTGTTGTTTACCCTTTACTGCAGACCAATGAATAAATCAGGAAAACTGGAAATTCTGCTTCTTACAAACAGCTTGGGAACAAACATCTTACCTTTTGCTGTCCCTGTACGGATGTGCTGTGATGTTGCAACTCTAACTCCATTAGCCCTGGTATTCAACCGGCAGTCGGTTTTCTTTGCTTTCTCCCTGTGTAAATAATTTTCATGGTGTTTTTTTTTTTTCCCAAATGCAAGGGCACAACCAACCAACCATGAATGAACATATAATGCCAGTATGAACAATGACAGGGATTCCAAGCCAGAAATGTATATTTAATAGCTAAAACAACAAATGTAGATAATAAACAAATAATTAAAGGCTGTTAGTGCAATATACCAGGAACCAAACTGCAAGCAGTGTTACTAAACACTACAAAGATCTAAAAAAAACAACAAACCACACAAAAAAAGAAAAGGTGCAGCTGATTCTAAAGTAATCTTTGAAAGCTTATGTGTGTAATGCAGCTGTACACCACCGTACACACTGATGTGTATAAACACATTAGGTAACAAAATGACGGAAAGTCAACTTGGAAAGAAGCAGAATATTAGATAAGGGTAGAAATGTTTTCACTTCCTCACAGCGCAGGACTGTGTAGCCCACAGGAAGTTCTGAAGCCCTCTGACATGGAAATAATCTTCAATAAAATATTTCAGCAAGTTACCACCCACTGCATAATGTTAAAGGTTGCTGTCAATCCCTATTTGATTTTCAGCGTTTTCTGGACAGCTTTACAACTTTTAACTTTAAAATAAATATAAAGGGAAAAAAATGCAATTCAGTATCTATTAGGAATCTACTTATGCTCCTTCATCTTCTTCCTGAAAACTGATGCTTTGAGAAATGAATGCATACAACTACATTCTGTTTTTCAAGTTACTTCTTTTCAGAAGATAAAATAAGTATTTTTATGCAGACTGGCTTCACACTATACCAGCTCTTGTTCTACAACAACACAGCAAAGCACCTAACTGTAGAATCTGCTTATCAGAGTGAATGTGTCATAACACTGGAAACCTACTTTTCCAGCTGTGGCTTTCCTTTCTTCTTGCTTACTGTAGATAGAGTTCGTTTTTCTGCTGTATGCTAGAGAGAAAATACAAAGATGCCAGTCAAACGACAGAACTAGTATCATGACAACCAACAAAAAAACCCTTCTAGACTGAAAGGTCCACGAGTTCAAGACTAATGTGCTCACAAGTGCCATAACCATACAAACAACTATTTGTACGGTGCATCCAGGCCTTTAGAATAATGCATCGTCTTGAGCTTGTGCCATTATCAGCAGAACACTCAGCAAATTACTACTTGGAAATATTCTGAAGATATCAACCAAATTTCTGTTTGCATGCTGTCTTTCCTCTTGAGGATAAAAACAAATGTGTTTCATCACATACCCACTAAAAAGGCTAATCACAAGGCTTAAAGGGCTACAGAATTTATTATTTAAGTGGAATTATTTGATGGATGGGGGTGAGAGTTATATGTGGAAAACGGGTTACATAGCAACATAGCAGACACCCAAACTTAAACTGGAGGTTGCTCCTAAACTAAACTCTGGAATACAACCTAGAAGCACCTAAGAAAAAACATAGCATCTGCATAATTCTTTAAGTATACTCTTACTAACTGCCAGTAATATCTCATATTTGGCAAAAGAGTAATATTTATGAAAACTCAGAAATAATCTCTGTCCAAATATGCTGTATTTGGACATCCTTTGAATAGGAAGTATGTTATTTTTTATGCTTTAGTATGTTATTTTTTTCTTGCCTCAAGCTTACAATATTTCAAGCTTTGATGCAGTCTACTATTCCATCATTAGAAGCAAATCTAAATTCCTACTTTGTGAAATAAGGAAACTGTTTTTGTTTGGCTTGTTATTCCCCACACAATAATCAATAGCCAAATTCTCCATGCAGAGTAAGTGTAATATTATGCAATTCTAACATTCAAGATTTTTCATAGGTAAACAGTGAGCAACGTTCCTTTCCCAATTTTAGCAGATGATTTTATTTATAAATAATTACTCAACTATACTCACACCAAAATTGACCATTGAAGAGACACAAATCTCACAAAAAGCGTATAGGCATCTTGCTATTAACTTTTTTCAACAAAGATAAATATTTAAGTTACTTAGATAATGCAGATAAAAACCCAAACTTAAGTTTAACCTGTTGTCCATACTGTAGCATTAATATGGTTTAGTTATTAATACAGCCTCTAGTTTGTTCCTCGCAATAACAAACAGAAATTCCCCAGGCATTCTGAAATTATCTTTGATGCCAATGTAATTATAACAGGAAAGTGTTTGATTAGAAATGAACAGTAGACTTTTCTGATTACTTACACTCTACTGGAAAATTTTACTTACAAATTCATAAACAAAATATGCAACTTTATAAGGCAGTGGTAAGTAGTTATGAGGGTTTTTCTAATCAAGACAAATCAGTAGCAACTTGAACTTTAACACTTATTTGCACAATTTTAGCAGGGCTCTTCATCTTTCAAAGCTAAATCTAATCATGTGTAGTGGATAGTCTTCTCAAGTGTCTCAGAATATTACTTTAAAGAAAAAAAAGCAACACACCTGCTCAAGTAGGTTTGTACAGTGCTCTGGGTGCTGCTGGACGATACAGCTTTTTCTTCTCCAGTCCATCACCCCATTTTGTTCAGAGTGCTGTATGTTAAGGCTATCCAGTGAAGAACATTTTGCACTGCCAGTGCTGCTGAAAGGAAAAAACAAAAGTTAGGCCAACATAAACAAATTTGCAAGCTCTTCCTACCAACATACACATTTTTGTATTGTGTTGGGAAACTGCTGTGTTTTGCTTTCAGAAAACCCTAGAAATTCTCAAAAGATTTAAAAGATGTAAATTACAGGAATCCTTGTGCTCTGAAGTTATACCAATGATCTGAACATAATTGGAGTTCCTTTTTCATTTGTCTACTATAATTTGATGCAAAATTCAGAACAGAATTTGCAGAAAACAGTACTTAAGCACAGAGTTTCCATGGATATTTCTGCACACAGTCTTTTTGTTTGCTTTTTTTTATACCAGACATGGGGAAATTTTCCAGATAGAAATATATTCTAAATTAATCTTATTTTTTCCTTATCATTAATAACAAAGCTGGAATTAGTTTGTAATCTCTATTTCAGGATTCATGAAACATTTAAGGAAAGGAACGTGTGGCTACTTAACAGATCATACTGCAGCTGTGTGTGTTTGAATTTCAAAACAGTCATCTTGCTTTATATTTTTACTTTCAGGATTGCTAGTTTTGAGAAAGAGGAATTGCATTTGACATTTACTTTGGACCTTATAATGCCTTCTGCTGAAGCTTCTCTTAACAGCAGGCAGTCAGAAGCAATATTTAATTAGGCCTGAGAGCAATGGTCAAGACTGCTGGAAAAAAATCAGGTTCTGGCAGTCAGTGGGGCCATTAACCTAAAAACTTTCCATCTATTGTACAAAAACCTGCTCTACTACTGACTGGATTTAAAAAAAAAAAAAAGTTAACACTTTCAAATTCTTATCAAAATCCTTATGCTGATAAGTGAAAGTGCCTTTTAATTCCAGGCTGTGGGCAAGCTGCGTATGAAGGTTACTGCAATACGAAATGTTACTCAGTTCCCATGATGGCAGAAGTAGAGCTCACTCCAAAGCACAAGACGTGCTCAAGTTCCAGTAGCTACTTACCAAATATATCTGGAAATAAATGCTTAAACTACTTAAAAGATGTACAACGGAATATTAAAAAAATAATTTAAGAAAATGGTGAGAACCCAATAAGGTCCTAAAATACAAATGTTAAGCCCATGATTAGAGATACAAGCAAGCTCACTTTACAAACTTCTGCCAAACGGAGTTAAGTGAATCTGCTGACAAATTTCTAGTTTTTTTACGTAAGGTGCGACACCACTGAGTTTTTTATTTCATTTGTCTGATCTCATTCCTACCAGCAAATTTTTGGACCTTTTCAAGAGTAAGGCTGCCATACTGAATCAAAACAAGAGGCAAACAGATGTAATGTACAAATTTTCCTGAAATGTACCAGTGCTATTTGAGATGAACTGCTCAACTCTGGACAGTTTTATACATCTTTATAAGAGAAAGGTTTCATTCGGTGCGATTTCTTTAGAATCCATAAATAGCAGGCACAGATTTTAAGAAGACAGACACATAATGCAAACAGGAGAGAACTAACAGACCTCTAGCAGTCAGGCAGTAAACACATTTTCAGAAAATAACTGATAGCAAAAGGAGTTTCTATCATGGAAGTTTGTGGAAAGGCCTGTCCCTGTTTTCCCTACTTGAAAGATAGATGATCCTAAGCTACAACCAGCTTTAGTATACTATACTATACAATGAATAAGAAAAAGACAATTTTTAAACTATATGCTACTGCATTTGTATCCCGCTCTTACAACTTCATAGTAGGCTGTAGGTATAATCAGAGATTTTGTCAAGATGACATTCTCTTCTTGAAAAAATGTAACTATAGAGTAAGTAGGAGGGTTAAAAACCAAAGCAGAAACAAACCACTAAGTTGTCCAATTGGTAATTTCACAAGAATCTTCCCTGTTAAAGATCCGTGAACCTCAACCAACATTCTTTTATGCTATGTTTATATTCTAATTATTGTAATTCCAGGTAATTTCCCTCCCCCGCGATAAATACATTTTACAGATAAAACAACACAGAACAAAACTGTAAATGGCAATAAATTTTGTATCTATTTTTTCTCTTAATATAGTTGAAATATTTCATAACTATGTGCAAACATATCCAAAGTTTCTGTTCAAAACAGATTAATGGGTGAATTCACATTACATACTTCATGTATCTGAAAGCATATATAAACTACTTTAATCATGGTTAAGAAGTGCTTCCACTTACAATGGATGTAAACCAGCAAGGTATACAAGCTTTTGCTACTAAGCAAGGGAAAGAATGGACTATCTTCTCCTATAAGGTCATCTTTGAAGATACTGAAGGAAAGCTTAAAAACAGCAGCACTGGAAACTATCAATACATGCATGGGTGTGTGCACACATAGGAAAAAACACAGGCAATACAGATTTAAGTTACTCAGCTTATAAACACAAATCAAAACATCAACTCAAGTAGTGAAAATTCACAAAATTTGGGAAAGCAGAGAGTTCCAAATGACCTAGAGATTTATAAATAGAATCTTTTGAAATACTTTTCTAATACAGATTAAGTTAACAATGTCCCCCCAAACAACAAAAAATAAAACAAGAACACCCTATACCAACCAAACAAAATGCCCACAAACAAGCCTTAATCTAGAAGAAAACACATACTCTCTCAAAGCACTAACAAATGAAGTTCAGAAACGCAGCATAGTCTCATTACATCCTAGTACCTACTTGGCAACAGGACTTTTTCCATTATGTTTCTTGTGAACTGCTGTGTGTTGCATTACATCTGGAAAAAATAAACAAAGCATAACTTCAATAGCAATTCCTATTTCCACTTTTAGATCAATACAACAAATTAATCTATCACTACCAGACACTTAGCAGAAGACATCTCAGTTAAATAGGCTAAGCTTAATTTACAGTGCTGAAATTAACAGGTGTGGCATAGAGGAATGATCAGTTTGTGCAGACAAGTATAATCAAGACTCTTTACCTTCCATTTCACAGAAGAATTAACAGAAAAATAGGAACTATAACAACTGCTTATGTTTGCTGACCTCTACATTTAATCATAAGGACTAAATGTGTGACTGAATATGACGCAGTATGAAAGGACAGAGAGAAGAAAGGATTCAGTCATAAAAGTACAGAATTTTATAATTTTTTTCTGACTGCTAAAAGTCATCTCAAAATTATGTCACACACTCTGAACAGTGAATGAAGACAAGTCACACACAGAAGTACTGCATTCTGAAGCTCAAAATTCACTATGGAAGTAAAGCTTTACAAATTACATTTGACAGAAAAAGAGATACTGCCTCGAACAAGAAGCAAGAGCTTCAGAGACATAGTTTACCCTTTTCTTTAAGGCAACCATTACATTTTATCAAAAGCAACTTTTCTTAATTCCAACTGTTGATCATCTTAGCCTTCTTGGTAACTATCACTTTGCCTGAACTTCTCTCAATGCTACACATAGTCCAAATCATGATTGGGGGGGGGNAGATTTTTTTTTTTTAAGGACTGTATGTAAACCACTATTTGAGTAATTTTCAAATATATTGTAAATCTACTTGGTGCATTCTGAACTCCAAAGAAGAAAAAGATAATGATTTTTTTTTAAATAAGAAAAAGCTGCCTAAACTGCATGTGTGGATTACTGATTGCACATAAGATCAAGCGCAAGCTTCTTATTAGTTATTATCTTGTAAGAGGATAAGAGTGGTGCCATTCTGTGAAAGCTAGTGTATGTTCACCTATCAGTCCCATTTCTCATCCTTTCCACCTACAAGAAGCTTATGCTTATTTGCTCCTGAAAACAATGCAAAACTGGCTTGCCATTCCTTTCAGAATGAAATGACTCATCAGCCACTAGGCTGCTGCTTCCATATGTGAACTGTTTTTGAGGTATTTGGAAAAAACAGCTTTCACCTTTAATCAATGCTCACTACATTCCCAGTTAGAGTCCTTATTAACAGTCCAGAGTATAAAGCAGCATAGGTTAAGAAAAGGAAGAGAAAAACCTGAACATCCTCTCTGGAAAATTAAAAGCTAGACAAATTTGGCACATTTAATGCAAATCAGTCTGCAACTCCTGAAATGCTGCACTCAACTTCTAGCCCTGCTAACTGAAGAACAGGTAAAGACATAAAAAGCTACAAACAGTCCTGGCTCATGTAAATGGTAATGTATATCTTTGTGGTTGCTCAACACAGCTGTGAACTTTTGCCTCCAAGATGTCTATGAACACTCCCACTCCTGGGATTATATAGCAAACCCCTAAGGAAAATGCTGACAGTATACAAAAATTCTTTATTTACATATAACACTTCATTCAGATCTCTCAGCTTTGTAGCAATGAAGAAATTGGTCAACTGCATGATATCCAGAATTGAGTGTGGTAA
This sequence comes from Syrrhaptes paradoxus, assembly GCA_013400615.1. NCBI lineage: Eukaryota > Metazoa > Chordata > Aves > Pterocliformes > Pteroclidae > Syrrhaptes > Syrrhaptes paradoxus. The sequence goes on along the minus strand of VZTO01007328.1, from coordinate 118,271 downwards.
AATTTCTCAGAGAAGAACCACCCTTGAGTACACAACTACCTTCCTCCTGACTTGAAGCTTCTGAACTGTCCTCCTTGAAGTGTTCTGGTGCCTTAACCGTCTTCAAAGAGGGTTGTAAGTTACCTGCAGAGAATAAAGTTCACGTAGTAACTTTATAGATCTTGAACAACTAGACAGGTCCTAAATGCCTGCACTGAACTGGAAGCCAGGGAAATGGAAGACTGAACTTACTGGTTTGCATGTGACAGTAACTTGAACATGGTCTCCTTCAAAGCAGGACATCTCCAAGAGTAAAGGCTCTATGGAGATACTTATATTTTGAAGAAAAGAGTGCGCAAAACACTTTTAGAGCTATGGTGCAATTTCAAAAGGTTGGTATCATGATTATAGTATTACAAATACTCCTATTATCCTGCAGTTCAGATGATTTTAAAAGTCTTTTTTGTGTTACAGCAGAAAATGGGAAAGCAACAAGTTATTAGAATTCTTCTGCAACAAGTTACACTCCTCTGTTGTCAAATCATACACCTGCCAAAGGAGACCTAATTTGGGCTAAAGTCTTCTAGACTTCAACACAGTTCACACACAATTTTTGTCTTTTTATGCCAGATAGGATGGGGAAAAAGAAGTGGCAATAAGATTTACAGTTTTGTTGCAAAAATACCACTACCGTGCTCTGAAAAAGGACTAAATTTGGTAATGAATCTAAGTCTAGGAGTCTACTCTTCCCTCTCAAAAAATTCCAAGTAAGTGCAGATAAAACAATCTGAAAGCTGTTGCTTGGGAGCTTGAAACTTTGATACGAAGATCCTTCTGAATACTGTCTGCATTGAACATACTAAGCCCCCAGAGATCATGCTCTAATAAAGTTTGTTGGAACCAAAAGTCTACTCCAGCATGAAGAAGTGCCTAAAATAACTGATGTTATGAGCCAGGAGGGAGTTAATTGATTTCCTCCTTAATGGAACCATAGTGGCATAATTACATTTACTAAATATATTATTCAGTGTGAGAGCCCAACTATTATTTAAGGTATAAAGACCCTTCACTGAATTTATTTCCACATCAACTTCACAGCAACTGAAGACCAATTTAAGCCACAACTGCTTTGCCTGGAAATTAACTCTGCACATGATTTGAGAACAATGATAAGATTTTTCTCAAAGATACACTTCCTCCCCCCACACTGTCATCAGATGCAAAACATGCCACCACATGCTAAGCTGCAATGACAAGTATTAGCAGGATTTCAGGAATCCCAAATAGGAAATCTAGAAAAACCACAGAGGCCAATAATAATAAAAAAAACCCACAAACTGCTTAATTGTGGTGATTTTGGTAATGAGCAAGGTACCTTTGTCTTACTGCAGTTTCTATTAGCCTGCACCATAGGAAACATGACTGAGAGCTACTCCAAACAAGTCATCTAGTCCCCCTTCTCAGAAGAAAAACAACTATACTTAAATTTATTGCACTATTGGTTTTCACCAAACTTTTCTTAGTATTGAACTCAATGTCAGGGCCCTTAACCACACCAATGGACTTCATAACATCTTCCCCTGCCCTCCCAAAGGCTTTACCTGCCTGTGCTCAAGATCCTGGGGTGCACTGCAGCCATGCCTGTGCCTGGCCATGTACATCGCTGATCCTGTTCTTAACCCAGACCTACTGACTTGTTTTTCTGCCTTGATCTCAGACCTGCCTCACTGTTTTGGACCTGTCAGGTAATAACCAAACTCTTGTCTGCCCTTGGTCCTAATCTTCCTCATGGCAAGTTAAGCCCAGTGCTTTCTGTCTTATCCGTCAGAGAGAACAGATCATCCTCTTTACATTCTGACTCTTTGGTATTTGAAGTATTAAGTCATCTTCCATCAGAGTTTTTCCTCCCCTCTGCTAAACAATGAAGTTCCTCATCCTATCTGTCATGCATTCTAGATCTGACAAATCCTCATGAACTTTCATGTACCCACTTATTTATTATTACACAAATGATCTCCTGTTTATGATCACACTATAATCTGTAAGACCTCCTGCAGAATTGCCATCTGTTCATTTCACCCTTCTATTCTGCCTACCCCACAGACCATCTCTGCCCTGCACTAATGTCATCAAGTCTACCACGATGGAACCCAGAACTGGTTCTTTTTCAGCCCTTTTCAAACTATAATAATGTAAAACAATGCATTTCCAAGTTTTTCCCACTCAGATGTAGTTTACAGACTAAAATATGCATGCCCTATGTAGTGTGCCTATCATTAACATGAATCTTCCTAGATGTTGGAAACTCCTTCCTTCCCATGCAGCCTTGCAATACAGCAGCGTTGTCAGAATTTTCACAGCAGCAAATTCCAGCCACTTTCACATCCGTCCTGGACCTCATTAGCTTAACATTTTCACGAAACTGCCATGAAATAATGTCTTAAGTGTTATCAAAAAAAAGTATCACAAAACAACCTGCAGCTTCTACCCTAATGAGAAGGCCTCTATCTGATCATGGAAAGAGNATTAGCTTAACATTTTCACGAAACGGCCATAAAAGAATGTCCTAATGAGAAGGCCTCTATTTGATCATGGAAAGAACACATTTGTCACAGATCACACACAATTTCAAATTCAAGTCAGCTGTCATTCCTCTATTTTCTTTCAAGCACATATAAGCAGTCTATTTGAAAACTCTAACTTATTCAATTCCTGACTAAGATCTTCTGCAACTCCTGAGGCAATGGCCTCTCAGTCAGTGCCTTAACTGTCATGGTGTAGAACATGCACTTAAAGAAGAAAAGATTCAACAGAAACAAAGACCACATCCTAAGGTATCCATATAGAGAAGCTAAGCTTAGGTTGCACAATCAATCTGTAACTTACTCTAACAAGTAGGTTATAGGTCCACCAAGGAAATCTTGCAAGCAATGCAAATACTCTGAACAAGATTCTGTATGTTCTGAAATTAGGGCAATCCCACTATTTATGCACTATATACCCACGATTAATCTTAGTTAAAATATGAGATAAATGCTTCATCTACAAAAGAAACCAAATAAAAAACAGATGGGATTTTCTGGGTCAGCTCAAGCCTTTAATTCCAAAATTCAAGATTTCTTAAAAGGAAGAAGTTCCAAACTGTTGCACATACTCAATTCATAATTACCTGTTTTAACAGCATGATGGTGCAGAAGAGAAGAAAGAAAGAAAAGAATACAAGCTGATGCTACATAGCATGTTCCTATTGTCAAAAGTACGAGTATCTGCTAAAGCAATTATTCATTGGCAACAAATTCAAATATGACCAGTGGAATACAATATAACATCCATACATAATTATAAAAGCATAATTAGGCATGACAAGAAAAATAGCTTTTTATAGATGTTTTGTTATATAAAATATTAGGTTATTTCTTACTGTGTGTGTGCAAAGATTCTGATGAAATTGATTGGAAGAAGTTGTATACTCTCTGATTCTGCAGAAAAGCTTGCGATGTATTTGAAAATAGCTGCCTGAAATTTAAGTGAGAGTTTGTTAAACTGGAAGTAATATTCCATAGGAAAAAGACAAAAAATTACTATAGTACCACTTAAGGGCAGAGTAGGCACTTCTTAGGAAGTCCAAACACTTGAACTTGCACATTCAGCATAAACAATGCAAAATACTACTTTTGAGCTTTGTTGTTCAGTGCTAGTGTAAGGTTGGAACACAGCCAGTACAAGAGATTGGTATGATATTTTGTTTTTTTTTTTTAATTTAAAAGGTTTGCGCTTTTGAGCCATCCCTATTCAAACTTTTGTTTTTTTTTTTTCATTTTGTACTGGACTTCATATTTTAATTTCCCAAAACAAAAAACCTGTTCCTCAAATATACATATTTGATTAAATACAAAGTTGAATTCAGCTATAATGTATTTGAGTTTCATAATTATCTCCAAGAGCAAAAGGTGGGATTCTCAATACTGCACTACACTGGTCTTAATCTGTTCCCAAGAGGCCAGTGACAACTTCTATCAGCTTCAGTTAAGAAAACAGGCCAAGAATGAACATTTTTTTACATCCCACACCAAGTTTTCAGTTATTGCTTGTCAGGAAGCACTACCCAATTCTATTATTTTGGAGCAGGGGCAGGGGAGAGCAATTTTTGGTAACTGGGCACATACTTAAGACCCCCAAATAAATACGTACTTATGCTAAACTGATACTGTAAGAAAACAAAATTTGTATACAGTAATGCTATTATCATGAGATTATTCATGAAGCATTCCCCATAGCTAAGTCACAACTTCGCTTGCAAATTGTAATTATAGTTCCACACTATGACAGGGTTGGATATGTTCAAAGGTTATAGAATCATAGAACGTTTTGGGTTGGAAAGGACCTTAAAGATCATCAAGTTCCAACCCCCCTGCCATGGGCAGGGACACCCTCTACTAGCCCAGGTTGCTCAAAGCCTCATCCAGCCTGGCCTTGAACACCTCCAGGGATGGGGCATCCACAGCTTCTCTGGGCAACCTGGGCCAGTGTCTCACCACCCTCATAGTGAAAAATTTCTTCCTAATGTCTATCCTCAAACTGAATCTCTTGGGTTTGTAATTACTGTGCAGCGAGGCTCCACAACCTTTCTGTATCACAGATATGTTCTCTTCAGTCAACCTCTATTTAACATGTTTATTAATTTAAACTCAGACTGTTTATTAGCCAAAAATTGTTCGTACAGATTTAGTTCGCGGCTTGACAATTAAGGCAATAAAGACAGACAAATAATATTACAGATCAAAAATAAAAGAAATTTGGGAAGGGGCAGGTTGAGGCACAGAGCAGCTCCCTATCTTCTACAGCTAAGCTATTAAGGCAAAACCCAAAGATCCGTCTTGCTTGGACCTGCAGTATATTCTGAGCAGGAGCTTGAAAAGCACTGCCTGATTCTTCAACAAGTACCCTATCTCAAGAGACTGATGAATAATTTAAGTTGTTTTGAACAAGCCTGAACAAACCTGACAGGAAAGAACAAACACAACTAGATATCTGTAACAAATAAAAAGAACAGGGAGGCCCAACCAAATTCATATTGCTGCTCTGATTTAGGAGGATTTGACCAATATGTTCCACAACCCAGCAAGCACCCTCATCGCTAGATAGCAGGTTATGAGGTATGGGCCATTTTCTTACAAATGCGTGAGCTACAGTTAATTTGATATACATGCTTCACTACTACTGTTTATTCTTTTCCAAATTCTGTTCTCTCACTCTATCCTGTCATAAAATCACAACATGTGCACTTCGAGTTACTGTTTCTAATATTTCTGAGTATATCTTTGTAATAATGGAGGTAAGACCCTTGCTGAAGTGCAAATCATTGCTATATAATGCTGCTCAGGATAAATATTTTCATAATTATATGATTATGTCTAAAGAAGCAATTTAAAGGGGGAGAAAAAATAGTTAAGGGTATCTATTTCATCACCACCTTCCCATTTTCTTCACGAATTGTGTTTAGGCAGCAGAATTTCCACTGTCCCTAAAAGTAATCTAATTTTACTTCAAACACTTTTCAGGTGATGCATTTCAGGTTATTTGCAAAAATATTTACCTGATTATGGGCTCAAGATCAGCATGCCTTCGTTCTTCCCTCTTCTGAAAACCCTGATTCAGTGCTCTTAAAATAGTCTTGTCAAATGCTTCAGAAGATAGTTCCTTCGGGAGCTGAGAAAAAGGGTAATGTTCAGAAATGAGTAGTTGACAATTTAAAGACTCTATCTGTTCAGCATCAATCTTTATACATTTTGGTATCAACGAGAAACTCTGTTGTTCCAGTCTGAGTATTTACACACTAAAGGTACAACAAATCATCATAATTCAGGTTTGCTAGAGAAACTCTTTGCTGTAAAGCCACACATCAAATCCAGGTGTAAGACGGTTTAAAGGTCTATTTGAAAGAACTGCATTCAGAAATTTACCAATACTATGTTCTTTTCCAGAGAAATTTACAGCATTTTTTGATTTATTTCTTTAAATCTTTCACACACAGAAAGTAGGTCGGAAAATAACATTAAAAAATTACCAGAGAGGACTGAATGCACTGTACTCATGATTATCACTTATAGCTAGATCAAATTATTTAAAGAAACAGGAGTAGAATATAATACACTAGACTTCAGTGGGCAATATTAATCAGTAACAAGTCTTTCTCCAGTTGCTATTAAGACTGAAACTTCTTATGAAAACTGATTATAACTGCTTCTATTGCCACTACTACAAAGTGAGGTCTTCTGATATTCTAGCTCAGAAGGCAAAATTCTTGCTACTGCAGAGCGTGTCTACTTTAAATTAAAAATGTTCCCTAGAACAAAGATTTTTCATATTTACCGATTCCAAAACAATGTATTTAAGTATAGGAAAGCTGATAAAAATTCATTTAGATTTTTTTTAAAGTCTTTTAATTTTGGGGCAATTAAAAGTAAACTGCCATAGCAAAAATGGTTTTCCCTAACGTTAAAAGCTATTGATAATCTGGTAACACCTACCATCAGTTATAATCAACTACACTAAGTAATTTACACTAGAGTAGCATCCTTCTCTTGCATATCTGGAATACACTCAATCCAGAGAGATTACATTCTGCTAGTGCTACAACAACAAAGCACAAAGTAATTCTTTCACTGAATTAAGTGCTACTAATAGAGAGACACTACATCTAAAGTAGATAATTGCGTGGTAACATACGTAAAAATGAACTTCTGGAATTCAAACAGCCAGGTGCTGTTAGTATTAGATTAGTACAGTGCTATAGCACCTGAGGTGTATTAGATATGAAAAGAGGAAGAAGTCCTGAACACAGCTAGGAACTCTGAAGAATTAGTCAGTATTAACCAAAAGGTACCAAAAACCTGCTGCAGAAGCATGGGAATGAGCAAACCTCCTGTCTTGGTGTTTCATATTTGAATTTGTCTCCAAATCTGGTAGTTTTATGGCAGTTTGATTAAAATGATAAGAGCAATTTCAGATGAGACAAAAGATCTCCTCCTGGGAAACTCCTCAAACATTATGTTGAATTGCTTCATCTGTCAAGCAGCTCCATCACAATATAAATGATTTAAATGGTTAATACAATTGTGAAGTACAAGAATCTGGTAGCATGCTTTTGATTCTGTAATTACATCCCAAAAATCACAGCTCTCCTAGACTACTTCTGAAGTCATAAACCTGATGTATAAACACTACTTTTATATTCCAATACATACTTTTAGCAGGAATTCCTGAAGCTCCTGGTGTGTTTTTGTTACACATGTTACAGAAAGATCAGACCAGGTTACCTAGTAAAGAAGGAAAAGAGAAGGAGGAGAGTTTATTTTTCCAAATATCATACCAGTTAGCTGATCTTAACATTTCCATAAACAAACCTCAGCATAACAGTTAACACTTGCAGGTAAGTAAATACCGGGCAAAACAAGGAAAATGGTGTACTATTTCAAAGACTTACACTAATTCTGAATGTACTTGCTAAGATCACCTTCATGTTACTTATGGCTAAAAAGAGTATGAACAAATTCAGGTGAATGCAATGAAATCCCTGGATTACTGAGTCAGAAAGATGCCAGGCAGAAGGCTCTGTAATTACAGGACTTGTATCAGACAGACATCATTAACTGCAAAAAACAGGTACCAGAGAAAAGGACTGTAGATCAGATACACTTGATTGAGTTCTCACTGCCATTATCATGAGTTAAAACAAAAATGGGAAACAAAATCTTGTTTATATTACCTGTAAAATAATTTTATCTGCCTCAGCTTTGACTCCTACGTGGTCATATAGAAGTTGTTGTAGGGTACAATTCATAAAAAGCACTGCAAGTTACTAAAGAAGTTACTAAAGAATCTGACAGCATTCTGGTATGTGCTGGTATAAAATTTCAGTACTTTATTGTTCTGACTCAACATTCAAATAGTAAGCCAGCACCTTCACATGCATATTTTGAGNAAAAGAAGTAGAGGAAAAAAAAAAGAAAAAAAAAAAAAGAGTAAGCTTGGTTAGATGAGTGCTGCCTGGCTTTAAGCCCACTTCTGGGCTTAAGATTTCCATTACACGCCAGGGAAGATTCTGTGTAATGGGAGTGGACGTGGCAATTATAAACATTAATTTACTCTAAGAGTTGATAGGATAATGTCAACCACCAAGTGCCTTCAACTTAGTCCCCAGAAATGCCAACTATTCTTAGTGCCCTCAGTTGAAAACCAATGACTATAATTGCTGTTATAACCTTAAAAAAGCAGTGTCCAGGCAAGCACAAAATGACCTGCATTGAGGAGCACAGCATATACCTGCAACACTGATGAGAAGAAACTCTTTTCTAAAATAACTTAGGTGGGGGTGTTTCAAGCTCACTCAAACACTTCCCAGAGTATCTCCACATTCCCCCCTCAATGCCAGGATTCAAAACCACAGTCAAATCCATCTACATGCTGAATTTTCAAAACAGTTTTGTGACTTTAGATATTAATAATCCATATGGGCATTCTGTATAAACCTCTCATGTTTACTATTGTATTTTACCTAGTACTCAGTTCACAGACTATTTGGACAAAAGATCCATGACGTGGTTGAAATACTTGGGCAAGTCAACCTTTAAGACTTCGAAGGCTAAATTTCACATTACTGTCCTCAGCAAAAGAGTGTAGAATTTCCTGCAAATTTCACCTTTAGACATGATCAACAAGGTATCTGTTGCCACTACTTTATTTCAAAACCAGGAATTGTACACATGCCAATCTAACTTTAATTTTAAGCTTCTTGTAATAGCAGAAAAGACAAAACTCTGTAATTCACATCCATTTAGAGAATACAATATCAAACTTTGGGATTGACACATCAGTTTTCAGCTCAAAATGGCATTTTTTTAAGTTTGCCTTTTCCAAGAGCTCCTATGACCCATGTCAAATGGCCAGTTACAATGTTTGATCTAAAACATCCTTTCATTTGGAGAGAAAAGGTAGAATTTAACACTATGTTCAAATCCGGTATACTACCAGACTCGCATCTATTGGCCAAATGACTCAGAATGTCGGTCAGCCCTTGCTAAGAAACTTACTACTTGATTCAACTAGAACATGACCACCAACAGCCTTAGCAGCTATTACTTAACACCTACAGCCTTTAATACCAAACCTCAATACTGAAAGCTTATTTTCCACAGTAAGAAGCAACATTTCAGTTTTGTTTTAAATTCACTCACATAATTTTTTTATATGTTGCCTCTGGCTTTTATAATATATGACGACTATACTAGGTAGGCCTTTGAGTTTGTTGACCTTTTTTTTTTTAGCTTGTTTGTTTTTACCTTAACAAACAAACAAATCCGAAAACAAAAGAAAACCAACCCTAAGTTTTGTCAAAAACCACGAGAGCCATCCTCTTATGGTCAACATTCATGAAAGAGATCTAAGATGACTGTACAACTCCAAGCAATATATAACTGCTCTTATGCCACTTGAGCAAACAACCAACTAGTTTCAGAATTCTTTGTAATGCTTACCCCAAATTAGTAAAAGCCAAGTTTCCTAAAGTGATGTCACACACCCAGCTATGGCTGGTGTTTTACACCCTCCCACCTTATGCCCACAATTATATAAACCACCTGATCTGCACACAGAATCCAAGAGAATGATAGGATAATTCCAAGAATCTCTGAAAACCCGAATGTAATTCAAAATTGCCTTCTGAGCAGCTACTTTGAAACAAGCTGTATATATCTACAGTACACAGATATCACAAAGACAATTACTTTAATACTTTGGAGGTTATTTACTTACTTTGAATGTGTACTCTAAATGTTTGTCAGCCCTTTTTCTTGGTACTCCTTTCAGGGTTATCTTCTCAATGTGTACAGCTGAAAGAAAAACACCTTATCATACATACCAAAATTACCGTTTGAAAATGTATAAGCTTACCTTGCCACTCTGAGAATCACTGTATGATATTTACTGACTCACACCACTCTCCTTCTCAGATGCTATTCTGCTATAACAAACTGCAGGGGGCAGGTGGAGCCTTGTTCTCTACAAAGTATTTCTCTGGCCTGACCACAACCCCTTCACTGTGGATCATGGGAATCCATGCATTACCCAAGAGCTTATTTAGACTGAAAGTCACGTAAGTAAAACAGGATAACCACTGTAAGTGAAAAGACGATGAAAGGAAGTCAAATTGC
>VZTO01007328.1:90405-105263 GCA_013400615.1 Syrrhaptes paradoxus | reverse complement strand
GTCAGAAAACATACCTTCTCGCTGAGGTCTATGGGAAGCCATTGGTAGTCCATCATGAGGTGCTGTGGTTCGTTCTAGCAAATTGGTCTCATTACTTGACATGCAGTCACTATGGGAAAAGTCACTCTAAATTGAGAAGGAAAAAAAAAGGAAGTGTCTTAATAGAATGTGTATTATGAAAGCTTGCTCTAAACAGCAGAATTTTTTTTAAAGTTCCTTATTTGGTATTCTATAGGAGAAAAACCTGAAGTTCTAGACACTGGCAAAGAAGGTGGTCATTAGCCATTTCAGTTCTTACTTTTTTATTTATTATAAGTTAGCTATAACCTTCAATGTTTCACTGTCCTTATTTTAAAAACAGAACAGAGTGGGGGACAGATCACGTGCCTTTACAGTATCTCAAGATGCATAATTCAAGATCACTAGCTCAGAACTTCAGTGCAAATTTACTGTTAGCACAAACTTTTTCAATTACTAAAATGTGAAATAATCTATTCACTACACTCTAAACATATTCTCCTCAATTATATTCATGCCCTGTATCTTCAGCCTGCTATCTCTGCCACACAGGAAATAATGAGTAACTGTTTGGACAATCTATCAGGACACATGCTCCTAACAGCTAACTCCATGCACCTCTCACTAACTAAACATTCAGAACGCAACCTGTTGCCACCAACACCATCTCTTCCACAAAGAAAAGGACAGACTGAAAGCTCATCTCACCCCACATTTGCATGCAGAGTTTAAAATTATAAACCAAGTATTACTGCTGTTTTAATACAGTCCATAAGGAGGGACAGAACAGGAAATCATACAAGACAGGTAAGAGAAGAAAGGACAAACCAGGCTAACAATAAACCAGAGAAAAGTATTAGATGAGCGTGGACTTCAAGTGGTTTCTCTAGGGTAATGAGAGCCTCTGTAATTCTTACCAAATTAAGATAAACCACTAATGTACCAATTTACATGTTCTTCCATGACCAGGTTTTGTTAAAAAAACAAACCAACCTAGCAAGCTAAACTTCAGAAGTGTTTTAAAATATCCAATGACTTTAGATGCAACTGTTTTTGCCAGTTGACCGGTATAACTATGTTTCAAGGAAACGACACATTGTCTTAAAAAGATACAACCACAAAGAACTAGGAAATACTAGAAGCTACCAGCAAATTTCCAGATTAATCTATTCTAATTGAGGCACCTGTATTTATCTGTATCACGCAGCACAATATGCGCTTAGCAAGTACCTAAATGCCATCAATATGCAAATACCATATTGATGGTAGCAGCAGCACAGAAGGGGAGAGTCATACAATCTCTGTTTAGCACCCTTTAGCACCACAAATCAACCAAATACTGTTTTTTATTAGGCACTGGAAGCTAGAACAGAGGACAGGTTTCTTGGGAAAGCTTTCAAAAGAAGTCAAATAGAAGGTATTCAATGCACCACAAACATTTAGCAACTGGTCTGCAAAAAAACTAGAAGGTAAATAAATATCTGTGTTATTAGTAGCTCTATGAAACAAGTAAAATTCTGTGAGAAATGGATACTTTTTGGAGTTGACACATAGTCAAAGTCTGTTCTTCTCATTCAGGATGAATAAATAACATTGCTCCCCTGAAAGACCTTCATAAAAGATGGGTAGAGGAAAAATACAAACCTTCAGACAATACTCTTATTTTTAAATATAGGAAGCATAAAATCACGGAAATAAGTGCCAGAATATATATATATATTTTTTTTTTCCCTGAAGGGCTTGTGCAAGACGACGGGACAAACCAGCAGCCAAGACTAGTTGCCTTGTTTGGTACAGAGGACAGACACCAAGACTGTCACAACAGGCAGACCAAAATGAGGAATCGCAGAGGTGTCAAAAGACATCAGAATCCGCTTGGAGTTTGTGCATTCTTCAATGAACTTCTTCAGATTCAACAGATGTACAAGCTTAAAGCTTGCTTCCTCTTAAACCAGCTTTACATCATCTATAGCATGGGCACAAACTGTGGCATCTCCTGACAATACATTCAGCTCATTTAAGACCCAAGGCATCAAGCCTGCCCTGGGCATACTGTTAATCTAATTTAGATCAGTCACATCAGCAGCAATACACAATCAGCAAGTGAACATCTATGTACCTTTAGATGGCACCACAGTTGGTCTGAGGAACTGAACGTCATTTTAGCTGTTTCATCTAAATCAGTGTACAGTTTGTGTTTCTACACTGAGTGGCAGTAATTTCAGGTTTCAAAGCAATCAGACTTAAAATATAGAGCATGCTTTGCTTCCTCAAGATAAAACTCACACCAGTCCCTAGTCACTCAGTAAACCATCTCAGCAAACTTAACTGATCACAACAGTATTTCATGCTTCAAACATCTAGTAAATTATGAGTGCAATGTCAGACTTGGGGTAAGAAAGGAAAATAGCTATACATCAATGCGATATGAGGGAGAGAATTAAAGGGGTAAAGGGAAAAGAGATTCGTGGATTGAGATTTAATTAAATTTAATACCTAAACTACAATAAAATTGAAAACTATGATAATGATAATAAAAATATATACAAACATACAAATGAGTGATACACAGTAATACTGCTCACCACCTGATGACCAAGGCTCAGCCTGTTCCCAGCGAACAATCCCAGAGCAGGGAGAGTCCAGAAACCATAATCCCGGGAAAGCAATAAGAACCCAAGCATCTGCGAAACCAAGAGCCGACTAAGAAAAGCGAGACAACCCTGAGGGAAGGGGAGATGACCAAGGGAAAACAGACTTCTGAACAGACCCTCATGTATATACTGGGCATGACGTACATGATATGGAACAGACCATTGCAAATTTGGGCCTCAATCCTAAACCTAAGGTCAAATCCTAGGCTAGTAACAGGGGGTTGTGCTCCCTCCCAGCTTCTCCTGCACCTGCAGACCTTCACACAGCAGAGAAGCTGAAAAGTTCCGACTGTCCTGGCAGCAACTATAAACATCAGTATGTTATCAGCCTTCTCCTCAGCACAAATCAAAACATAGCCTCTCACTAGCTGCTATGAAGAAGGTTAACTCTGCCCCAGTCAAAACCAGGACGTTGCATTTTAACAGCTTTAGCAAATTTGCAAGTTTAGTTCAATCAAAAAAAAAAAAAAATCACAAGCATGCTCTGGAGAGAGCCAGTTTCACATCTCCTCAAAACTCCCACTGATACTGTTTTGTCAGACATTTCATAACAACTGTGGACATAACCAATCCAAGTACTTCACTTTTTAAGTGTTAACTCCTGGTCATGCATTATTCACGTAACTGTTGGCCTTCGAGAATTAAAGTTACCCTGATAAAACTGTGATTCATTTAAGACTAACCATAGAAAGCACTACTACTATGATTAAGTGGCTGTGTCCAAACTACATAAGCTAACAAGTTTAGCACATATTTTGGTATGAGAGTGACTGTCTTCCTGACATGAAATCAAAAAACTGAACAAAGATTTCTAGAGAAGATTAATGCCAATTATCTGGCAGAGGTAATATCTTTCTTAAACTACAGCCACACGCTTTGCCAAAAGCAGCTTTAATATCTTTCTTCCACACTGCATACAGAAGACGACAGTATTTGGATTAACTCTGACAGAGGCTCTCAAACTATTCAATTTGTTTTACTTTTCTAAGATGTCTTTTTCCACGTCTGTGCTTCATTCATTTTAAGGAACAAGCCAAGACTTCCACCTAGTCAAAGTATTGTTTTAAAACTAACAAATGGATCTAAAACCAATTTAATTTAAAGTCAGACCTTCTTTTGCATTTAAAGTCAGGCTATTTATTTTGATTAATGGAAAAATAAATTACAGCCTCTTCTAATAAATAATTGCTAGTTAAGAAGTCAAAGAAATTGTGAGCAGTTTTTAGAAGAGGCGTGGAAATAAGATTTACTTCAAAGATGTACTCTGCTCAGCTCATGCCGAAGAAGCATTAAATATTGCTGCTATACCTCCAAATACTGGGAAATTGCTTCTCGCCTAGCCTATACATCTTCTTTGTAACTGTTTAAATATTTTAGCAGAGAATTATTCTAGAATGGTTACTCTTCTATCCCCGGCAGTGTTCTGTACCAGGTGAACAACATCTACATTTGAAGGCTCCCTCTAAATTGCAAAATATTACACTGTTCAAATCTGTATTTAAACAAATCCCGACATCAATGATTTTATAAATAACCATAACTGTAAAAAAAGTTCATCATTTATTCACTTGAAAAATTCTTCACTTAGAAAGTCGAACCATTAACACATACTGCGCGTATTCTGCAAATGACAGTTTTCACAATACCTAGTGGAACGCAGGAGGTAAGACAGCAGGGTAATCCAGCGCATTCATAGCTTTACCTTACAGCTTACAGCCTGCAAGGGTTGTTTGTGTGCCAGCTCCAGGTCCTATCTTAAGCTGCATCACAATTCTTCCCATTTGGTGTTAGCTACTATGACAGTCCTACATCAAACACTCACAAGTAACTAAAATACAAGCAGCACTGTCGAAGAGGACAACTCTAGCACGCAAGTGACTGGAAAGTTCAGGCAGTCTGGAGAGCCAATGAAAATAAGACTGACATCGTGGGTTGCTACCTGGTGCCAGTCACACTACAAATACAAGTCCTTTAAAACTGGGTATACTGCTGAGGAGTTCCCATCAACAGTCATGCTGTAGAGTGTTAATTGTGCTAGCAATTTCCTGTCAATGAATAAAATGTATTCACACAGCACAGGCAAATGTAAAGTTAATTCTTGCATAAGCTTTTGTCACAGCAAGGGTTTCACATGCAAGGATTCACTGTAGCTCATAGTGCTGCTGCTAATGATTACAATACAGGAAGCAAGAAACGAGTGGCCCCAAACCAGTTGCCAAATAATTAATTTGATAATCACACAGATTTTTGTGACGGGCTAGAAGATCAACTACATTTCTCCTCAAAAGTGAAAAGAACTAAGGGTGTGCTTTAAAAACTGTCTGCTTTTACAATCTAGACCCGAGTTTTGTATCCAAGACATGTTTCTGTATATGGTTGGAAACAAGCACAGTATTAAAAAACCACCTATCACTTAAGATCTTTCCCATGACTGTAAAGACAAGCACCAAATGTCTAAAGTGGAGAGCCATCCTGCTCAGAAAGACATTGCTCTGTATAACTAACATATGAGAGCTGAGCAAATCTCAGCTAGTCTGCACATGACAGATGTCTAAACTCTGCCTTCTATTAGCGTAGATAGCTGATCAAAGAATGTCATGCGCATATTGGTTTGGCAATATGTAATGAAATCTGTTATTGGATAGCCTACTAATCATCATGAGCAAGTGATTGTTGGACGTAAGTCTCCTGATGTTTGCATTGCACTTTCATAAAAGAACTATCCATGCATCAGCTCTGATGATCACTAACAAGGGAAACCTGCTTACAGCAGCTGGACAGCTGGATTAGTTCTACATGCCCAAATATGAAAGCCTATCTTCCTGCAAGACTTCAGTAAATGTGCTGTAAGGGACAGCACTAGTTAGCATTGCAGGTTCTGCAGATGTAAACTGGCACAGTTCATTCATTCATGTACAAGTGGCAACAGGCAAACAAAACCAGATGAAAGAAGGCATCTTTGAAGAATTAAGGTCTAACTTACTATCATGAGTTACCAACTATAGCATCTGTACCTTACAGAAATTTGAGTGGTCAGAATATTCATTAATAGATGTGGTGCCAGTTACAAGACCAAAGCCATAACTTGCTTAAAACGATCCTTACAAGCTACCACCCTTATTGCTTCACAACTGTGATACACAGCTACATAGATAGCCATGTTAGCACAAAGGCTAAACATCACCTCTTAGGAAGCAACAATCATCTGAAACTGCATACATATGTGAGCCCTCTCTTGATGACAATAGCAGCAAAGCAGCAGCCTTACTCAAGACTGTGTGCAACTGTATTTGCACCCTATCACCTAATTCTTACTGTTGCTTGGATATAGGAATAGAATATTCATGCTATCTTATACTTAAATTAAAATTCAACATGTGCATTTAAAAGTCACAAATGCAAACATACAGAGAAGCAATTGTCTCCCAGGCAAAAAATCCACTACTGTCTTGGACAGGCTACCAGCCAAATGCAAGATCAAGGCTGAAGACAGTTGCCCACCTGACACTGCTGCCAAGTTACGCTTCAGTTTGCAAGCTTTGAACTATGCAATGGTGCTGTCCAATGGGTTTAAGATGCAGAGAGCTGTCCTACAAGACTAAGAACAGAATCAGCCTTAAGATCTAAGACCACAAAAAATCTACCAAATTCTCTCTTTTGCTCATGGCCAACAAACAATCTAAATGCTTCCTTGTCATCCTACCTTTTTCACATTCAGAATCAGCCTCCAGAACAATTATGCTTATTGCACATAGTATCACAGGCTGGAGAAATGAGCCAACAGGAACCTCATGAAGTGCAACAAGGGGAAGTGCTAAATCCTGCACCTGGGGAGAAACAACTACAGGCATCACACAAGCTGGGGCCTAACCACCTAGAAAGCAGTTTTGCAGAAAAGGATCTATCTATATATAAATGTATATATATACATACACCTGAAGGGAGGGTGCAAAGAGGATGGAGCCAGGCTCTTCTCTGTGGTGCCCAGTGCCAGGCCCAGAGGCAATGGGCACAAACCGAAGAACAGGAGGTTCCCTCTGAACATCAAGAAGTATCTTTTCACTGTGAGGCTGACTGAGCACTGGCACAGGTTGCCCAGAGAGGTGGTGGAGTCTCCATCCTTGGAGATTCTCAAAAGCCATCTGGACATGGTCCTGGGAAACCAGCTGTAGGTGTCCCTGCTTCAGCAGGTGGAGGTGTTGGCCAAGACGAACTCCAGAGGTCCCAGCCAACCTCAGCCATGCTGTGGTTCTGCGACCAGACATAAAATCCCATAATATGCTAAATAAAAGCCAGACTGGCTGAATGTATGGTTCAAATGGATAATGTGCAACTGCTCTATTAACTCCTATCTAGTAAGCTGGGCTTCATAGTGAGAACACGCCGTTGCCCAAGAGTACTTTAAGGCATATTTGTTTAGTGAAACTATTTTAAGAGCTCACCTGTAGGAGGCAGCAACAAAACACTACAAGGGAGACAGAAACCTCTTGAAAAAACATCAGATGATTCAGGGAGGAAAAGCACACTGTATGACAGCTTCAGCAATCACATACCAAACAACTTGTAGCACTCTGAAACCATGACAGTTTTGAGACAAAGGGCATACCAACCTCTTACTCAGCATTAACAACTTCAGCTATCAAGGCCTCTGGCAACTACACTTGAAGTACCACATGTGTCAGCTACAGCAATGATTTACAGTGCGGGGGGAATACTGCACCTTGTGTTTCCCAGAAACACAGCACGTTCGTTCTTTAAGTCTCACCTGCATCTGAGCTTTTAACTGGACTTAAACCACAGTATCAGTCCAATGTAGCTAGCCCGTGACAAAGGAGAGAATTCGAAGATAAAGCCAGCAATACAACAGTTTACATGTCACTGCATCGCCAATTGGTTCCTCATCCAACAACTTTGTACAAGTTCAGTATTGTTAAAATTGTCTGTTGAGTGACTAAGAAGAAAGTGATTTGAATGTATTAGTTCAGACTGATACAAAAAATTATTCTCACAACAACCTACAGTGTTGGAAAGATTAAAAAAAAAACTCGCTCCTCAGGAGTGGTTCACTGATGTGCAATTAGTACTGAGAGAAGACGATGCCTTCATTACTACTTTTAACTAGTAGCAGAGGGTAGTGTCTCATTTTGTCCAGTTCTTGAACTCAAGAGGTCTAAGCGGCATAGTTTAAAAGTATTCTTTCATGTATGGCAGTTCCAAATAACAAAAAATCTCTATCATGCATGTTCTTATCTCTCTCTCAAGACACTTCCCACGGCATTAAATCTCTTTCTACTATTAAAAATATTTTTACTTTTTTCTCCCAGAAAAGACAAGATTAAGAGGAAAGATTTAGAGGAAAGGCAAGAAGCTCACGAAGGAATGCCATTTCCAGCCAGATCTCTGAGCTTATCCTCTGCAAGCTTTGGCCTCTAAAAGTATAAACCCTGAAGACTTGGAGGATACTACATGAATTCATGAAGTCTTGGAGGAAAAGCACACATTTAGTATTAATCACAGTTAATGGAGAATCAACTGTAGTGTTTTCTAGGGCAACTATGGCTACACGTTGATATTGATAAGTAAATGAAGTGACAGAGATTTAAGTAGACTGAATCCTACAGACTTCAGTGGTTTCACAGGTACAGACATCTTACTGCTGTTGTCTGCCTCCTTTTCTCCAGCTTTTTAGAAAGAGCCAAGAGTCCTCAGTACTTCCAAGACCAGTGAGATCCTGCGATCTACAAATAAGTCAACGCTGCAAATAGGACCACAGCTTAACAACAGTAATCTAAGTGCAAGCATTAGAAAGTCGTGGCTGTATTTTCAATGCCACAGTCCTCATTTGACATGTTGGAGAAGAAAATAGCATGGAAAACAGCAAGAGGCTGATTAAGCCTGGTATAAAGGGACTGGGCAAGGCTACAAACTTGTCATATGTTTAGAGCTGAACAAATAAAACAATTGAGAGCAGTGAAAGTTTTTACTCTGCAGTTTCCTGGAGTATTAGCATGTACACTTAGACAGCAGGCTTTCATTTTAAGCATTGTCTTTTATCTAGTTATGACTTCCTGTCCAGAAGACTTCCAGTAACGTTTCTGGAAATATTAACTCCTGCTTGGAGTCAGAGAAATTCTTCTTCAGAGACTAGGGTGTTGGGCTCACTGAGGGAGCCAGAATACTTTTCATCTCAGTAGGCAAAACTTGTAAAAACATTAGTATTTTCCTGAAGTGCAACACCATTTAAAAGATCTTTGCCAAGAAAAAAAATGACATTTTTTCTCTGTTTCTTACCTAAACCAGACTCCGAAGACACATTGTCCCTTACACTCAACACTATGACACTAAAAAGAGTACACTGCAGCTTCAAAATGGTATTGCCTGTGTTTTTGTTCCCACAGAGCTCTTAGATTCTAAAACTGCTTTACTACCTTGTTCCGCTGCAAGTCACTGAAGATCAATCATAAAGGCACTCTTCTAATTTGCAGACAAAATATCCTATAAACAGAAGCCTGTTAAGAAAAATACTCTGTAAACAGAAACCTTCCCTTTGTTTGCAAGTAGAGACTTTTTTTTTGTAAAGAATCCTCCAGCCAGCTAATTATAATACTATTCAGCAAACCATTATCTCCAGAAGATTGCCTACTTCAATAGAGCCTTAGTTCTATTACTGTCGAGTATGCCTGATTAAATGTCCCAGTGTCTAACGCAAGCCACATTTATTATGTTAGCACATACCAGACCTCCTTCAGTGTCTCAGCATTCTGATCTCACATCTTGATTGGAATGGAACATGATAGGTAATAAAGTAAAACAGCTTTGATACTGATGCACGTATTAAACAAATATAATCAACACAAGAATTAAGCTACATGTTCCATTACTTAAACCAATATATAGTGGTATCAGCAGACTCTTCGGCCATTAATGCTTGGTTTATGATAACAGATGTGAACATTCCTGATTTCTTAGACTTCAACTTTTGATTCAAAGTTCATATTCTGCACAGCTTAACGTACCAATGACTTTTTTCCCCAAAAAGTGTTCTTATAAATTACACCTTCATTTAAAAATATGCAAATAGTATCAAGTGTTTCTACCTTAAGTAAAACAAAGTATTTTGAAACACTTTCTTAAAGAAGCAAAGGTTATGCAATTATAAAGCAATCCTACCTCTGCCCATCCCACTCCAACTATCCTGTGTCCTACAACTTTTGAATTTATCAGCCACTTCCAGCCAATTTTTTAAAAATGTATCACTAAGAAATGTTAAGTTCTTAAAGAATCATTAAAATAGGAGACCAAAAAGAGCAGCAATCCTATTAATCCTTTGTCAAGAAGCAACTTTTCTGTGAGCTCAACCTTATCAGATGGCACAGATCCTATCCAGAAGACATAATTCCAATCATGGTAAAAAGTAAACTGGTTTATGTTGTTGTAAATCACCAACAGAGAATCTGTAGATGAACTTCTCAAGATCTGCTGCTCACTGTAACTAAATGTCATAGCTCCTTGAAACTTCAAGCCATTTTGTTAGATACGCCACATGCAACAACATAGCCCTTGCCCTAAGGAATTCAGAATCGAAACTGCACAAATAAACCACCTGTTTTGATTCCCGGTCTGAATTCCATCACCCCTGTCGGCTGATTTCACATTGCCGTTGTTTGCCATTATTTCATGGGTCATGGGAACAACAGCTCTCCTATCACCTTCTGATTGTTCAGAAGACATGAGCTGAGAAAGCCCACGAGTGTTAGGGCAGGGAAGACCAGAGCAGAGCTAGCAGCCCCTCAGCACAAAACTTCTCTTGTGGTTTATCTGCTCGGTAAACGGAGCACGCCAACGGCCCCTCTCGCGCCAGGCCGTGCTTGCGGTAAAGCCCTCTCGCAGCGACCCCAGGGTCTTCCCACGCCCTGGGCTTCTCCCTTCGGGAGAGGGGTGAAGGGACCCCCACGCTCCGGGCAGGGACAGCTCCTCCAAACCACGAGCGGGCTCGGCGGGGCGCCGGCGGCCCTCAGGGAGGGCGGGACAGGGCCGGGCAGGGCCAGAAGGGCACTCCAGGCCCGCAGCAACCGGCGGCACGCGCCGGCAGGACGCCCTCCCCATGGGCGGCCGGGAGCACGGGCCTGCTCCGACCTCTGGGAGCAGCGCGTGATTGGGCCCACGAGCGGCTACGTCGGTGCAGAACGGCCCAGACTCTTAACGTTATGCAACAGCGGGCGCCTCCCCTCCCCCGGCGGGACGGAGAGGAAACCGCCCTGCCGGCACGTGACCGGGAGCGCAGGCTCCGCCGCCGCCATCTTGAATGGGGGCGGGAAGCAGCGGTGACCATTAGTCACCGCATCCCTGCCCGGGGAGGGGTCTGCCGGAGCGGCTGGTTGGGGACCGGCCCTTTCGCCCCCACCGGCACGGGGGGGGAGGGCGGAGGGGAACAGGGGCCGTGCCCTCACGGGGCGGAGAAGCGCCGTGATCGATGCGTCCTCCCGGCAAACAAAGCGAGGGGTCACCCCCTCCCTCCGCCGTTCTCGGGGGAGAGACCTCCGGGCCGTTACAGTCCTCTGGGGGCTGGGGGTCCCCACCGCTTGTCGGTACTTCTGCCTTCGCATAACCTGGCTGTCCGTATTTAACGGGGGAGGAGAAAGTTCAAGTCCTTCTTCCAGGCGCAGCCCTTGCTAAACGTGACAGGAACCGCCAGCTCCGGGCACTTCCCGTGAGGCGCGGCAGGCTGGCCCCGGGGGCACGGGCCTGCTCCGACCTCTGGGAGCAGCCCGTGAGGGGGGCCAGCATCGCAGGGGCGGGCAGTAAAGCTCCTTGTGCTGCGCGCCTGCTGCCTGCATGGCCACAGAACGGGTTACAGGCGAAGAGGGAGCCCAGCCCTTCTGACCCGAGGCCAGCCATAAGAAAAATTCAGAGGTCTTTATGAACTGCTTTAGTTCACAAAGGCAGAGCCCTGAAGGCACTTAAACTTCAGAGATTAAAGGAGGATTAAAAGCCTGTGGACACCTGACAGGATTTTATATCAAGTCCCATTTAACAGTACTGCTGCATTTTGCCAGGGAAGTCTTTAACCGTGTGCTACTAACTCCATTTCCTCCAGCATCTTATCTGAGAGGGTCCCACCGTCCCTACGAGTAAAAACCGAAAATACCAAGCAGAAACCCACCAATCTCTCTGTTTCCTGTCGGCCATTATTTCCCGGAAGAGGCTCTGCTGTATTTACAATTTAACCATTAAGAAAGAAAAAAGCCTACAGAAGGGATGCCATTTCAGTCCTGTATAGACTAAAGAATATGTGATGTGCATGTTCAGCCAAGCTGACTCGGGTCTCCCAGTGTTCCCTGAGTAAATGAAACCACCACAACTTGGAAGGCTGCTTCTATGCTGAAGCCAGAATGCTGCACAAAACAGACTTCAATTCCAGTAGTTCATGAGAGCCTGATCTCTTAATGCATTTGATGGGACACACTATGCGGCTACGACCAATGTGCCAGTTTAGGCAGGAAGTATGTTTCTAGTTATTAGCACTTCAAACCCAGCAAGAACAGTGTCCAGTCTTACCACTTCCTGCAACTCGATCTTCTCCCCCTAGAAATGGACTTCCAGGATTCATTTTTGGATACAGCTAGACTTGATGCAGGCGTCAGTCAGCCAAAATAAACACTTTTTGGACTTATGCTATGAATCCATTACGATTTCAGTACCATAACATCTATGCACTAGTTTATGACCTGCCAAATGTGCTTTGGCCTTAAAATGACACAAGCATTCACTTACTGCATTTGAAGGCTTAAAAATTCATCCCTGTCTCTCCGAGTACTCCTCAAGAGCATATCCCATCTTTACCAAAAAGAGGCCATTCCTTTCATACGTAAATCACAGTAAGACAATGTAGAACAGTTTTCTAGGAGTGGCTGAACTGGACAGCACTGCAAGTATACTTGGAAACAAAATCCAAAAACCCCAAACCTTGCTATTTTGATCCTTTTCTGTTAAGTACTCTATGAAAACCTGATGCGTTCAGTTGAACATCATTATAAACAC
Source organism: Syrrhaptes paradoxus (assembly GCA_013400615.1). Lineage (NCBI taxonomy): Eukaryota > Metazoa > Chordata > Aves > Pterocliformes > Pteroclidae > Syrrhaptes > Syrrhaptes paradoxus. The sequence goes on along the minus strand of VZTO01007328.1, from coordinate 92,550 downwards.
CCATCTTCCAGCCCTTTCTTCCTCTTGGCATGAGAGGCCATCTATAGACCAAAAATTGCGGAGCTCCAAGATGATGGCTTGGTTGGATAAACATAGGGCAGATTGTAAAGCCAACGCTCATCAAGAGGATAGCAATATATGGCACTGGAGGAAAACTCTTAAACCAACATAGCTGCTGCACAGAATACTTCAGTGCCACTCACTGAAAGTCTTCATTCCCGGTGACAGCCACCTTATAGCAACAAGTGGCACATCTGCCTTCAAGATGTGCTTTGCTGTTTCCTAACAGCCATACAGAAAATCTGCTTTTCCCTGAACAGAAGCTCCAGTTGTGACACTTTAATTTGCTGCTTTAGTAGAATGATTATCACTCCTTCCCAAATGTCTTCAGCTACCTTACTGAATATGGCTTTTCAGAGAAACAGCCTTAGAGCCACTGACCCCTGACTGCTGCCCTAATCCTTGCCAAGTTCAGGCCTAAGTCCCACTGGGGTGAGGGGAAGCAGGACCCATGTAAAAAAATATTTCAACACGTTCTGTTGTTTTAAGCCTCTAGAGAACATGCTCTTAGGCCGTATGGTTTCTATCTAGCATTATTATTATTATTTTTACAAGTTTAGTCAAGCTGTCGCTTGTACTTCTGCACGGTGCAACTTCTTCAGTAGCCTACAGCGTACGAGGCACCCAGTCAAGCTCCAGCAGTACTCTGCACCCTGCGCTCCAGCAAGGCACGATTCAAAAAGCAGTGCTCCGGAAAGCATGGCAGCCTAGAGAAAGAAGTCCTCCCTCCCTCTCCTGTTCTACTACAATATAGTCAGGCACCGTTATGTCACAAGAATTCGTACTAGAGACTCTACAGCAGCTTGTGGGGGTGGCCAGGGCCTACACTGCCGGGGGAGGGGGGGAACAGGACGAAAAACAAGGCGAGACGGGAGGCGCCACATCCCAACGTGGGGCTTCAGGGAAAGGCAAGCGGCCGCCCCCTGTTCCTAGAATATCGGGACGGAGTGCAAGAGGAAGGAAACCGCCTGATGAGATGGCACCGCGGGAAGAGGCCGGAACGCGGCGTTACCTGGGCTTGGTGGCGGCCGAAGCCCTCCTCTTCTTGGTCCCCGTATAAGGCCCTCCGCAGCCGCTCCAGGTGCTCCCGCAGAGTGACCCGCTGATGGAAGGAAAAGGCCGGGTGCAGCGAGGCCATGGTGAAGAGCAGGAGCAGCTCCTCCTGTGCGCCGAAGCCCAGGCCCTGGGCGGCAGGGAGGCTGGCCTGCCCGTTTTCTCCTGCTCCGTCCATCACCACCACCACGTCCTCCTCCTCGGCCCCCTCCTCCTCGACAGCGCCCGCTTGGGGCCGCCGCGCCGGGCAGCTCTGCAGGATGGAGTCCACCTGGGGCAGGAGGCGGTGGAGGCGGCCGGCGGCCTCGCGGTTCTCCGAGCCCAGCAGGGCCAGGTAGACGATGAGCTTGGAGCGCACGGCCGGGTCGCGGAAGTCGCCGAGCTGGCCGGGGTCGCTGAGCCCGTTGGCCTTCGCCTCCGAGTCGCGGAGGCAGTGGTAGTCCTTGCGGGCCAGGTCTTCCAGGCAGGAGCCCAGGAACCGCAGCTCCAGCGGGTTGCAGAGGTCCAGCAGCCCCACCATGAACTCCAGCCGCTGCGCCGAGCCCAGCACCAGCCCAAACCACTCGTACACCGTCTCCTTGTCGGTGCGGGCCGCCGCCGAGCCGGGCCCGCCGCCGCCCGGAGCGGTGAGCGCGGCGGGGGAGGGCGGCGGGCCAGGCCCAGGTCCCGGCCCCGGCCCCAAACCATGCAGCTGGCTCGGCCTCTCCAGCCCGCACCCCCTCCCCGCGGCGGCACTCCCGTGGGCCGGCGCCCGGGGCACCTGCTGCAGCTGGAGGTGACAGTCCAGGGCACCGCCGGGCTCCTTCAGTCCCAGCCCCAGCCCCGAGGCTGCTGCCGCCGCCTCTTCTGCTGCCGCCGCCGCCTTGTGGCTCGTCTGCTTCAGGGGCAGCTTCATCTTCAGCATCCTCGGCACGGGGGGGACGCCAGCATCCGACGGGGCCCGGCTCCGGGACGAGGCCCGGCCCGGCGGCAGGGGTGGGGACAGGTCGCGGCGCGGCCGGGGGCGGCGGTCAGGAGGCGCCGCTCATGCTG
>VZTO01007328.1:1004-90290 GCA_013400615.1 Syrrhaptes paradoxus | reverse complement strand
CGTCTGCGGCTCCCGCAGCGGTTCCCCCTCCCCCCCTTCCACCAGCGCCTGTGCGCGCGCCTGGCGGCCCTCGGGCGCGCGCGCAGAGACGAAGGCGGCCGTTGGCGCTCGCGGCCCCAGCCGGCGCGGACTGCGCCCGAGCTCCCGGAGGGGGGCGGGGCGAGAGGGGGCGGGCGGAGAATGCCTCTCCGCCTATCGGCGCCGTGGCGTCAGCGCGCTCGCGAGCGTGGGCGGTGCCCGGCGCTGGGGCCTGGGCAGGGCGGCGCTGCCAGAGGTGGACCTGCGCCTGAGGCAGCCGTCCCGCCTCAGGCGTGGGGAGGAGCCGGGGCCGGGGTTTCCTCTGCGGACGGAGAGTATCGGCGACCAGCTCGGGAAGAAGTGGAGGCCGCCCAGCCTGCACTACTGCTCGTTCCCTGCTGGCGGGCAGGCCTGGCGCCGGGGCCTCAGTGCTGCTGGCGCTCGGGAGGTGCCCGGCCGCGGGCTGCTGGAGGCGAGGCAGCCCTCGCTTCCCGGGCCAAGGCCGTGCCTCGGCTCTTCACGAGTGAAAAGCGGCTGTGCGTGGCCGCGGGCGCTGAGCCGGGCGGCTCCCTCGGCCCCAGCGTGGCCCCCTGAGGCGAAGGTGTGCTGCGCGGTGCGGCTGCGGGCAGCGGGTCGTGCTCCCTCGGCCCCGCGGGGGTCAGTGTCAGCGGCCTGACTCCTGCCTCGGCCTCACGGTTGGCCAGTGAGTTCAGTTACACCCGCAAATGGCACAGCTCAACAGGTCACCTGAGACGAGTCGAGGAACTAACCTCCCGATCTCCTAGCTACAAAAGTCTCCTGGGATAAGGCGGTTCATTGACTGGTGACTCGGCTTTGGTGTGCAGAGGCACGTGGAATTGCCCATAGCTGGCAGGACTGGACTCAAAGCAGTGTCTCACTGATGGAACAATTCAATTACAGAAACATAGCTGCTAATGCCATTGAAACTATTACTTTTGTAAGATGTATCATTTTTAAATTACTGCTGTTACACTATCACGTGGCTTTCAAGTGGCCAGTTTTACAGGAGGGAAATAAAGGGAATATTACAGAAAAAAGTACGGCAACATGGCTTAGGATATCCTGTCATGAAATGGCAGGCTTGCTTCATTCACATTTCCCCTGTTCTGTTCCCAGCTGTTGCGATCCACAACGACAGAGAGCCTTCAATTACAAGATTAAGGAGTGCCCCGAGTTGCAATGCTCCTTGCTTTGGTTCCCACATGTTTACATAAAGACTGTATATTTGAAAACAAAATCAAGCCTGTGGTTTACAGAACAACACAGTGAAGAATAAAATGTGTTTTAGTTATAATTATGCAAAGCAGCATCTCTAAACTGCTTACAGCAACAAAGTATAAATTGCCAATGCCAACTCCCCCTTATCTATCTGTCCAGAAGCCAACTGTGCTACAGTGAAAGAGCCTGATGATTAAACAACTAAGTAAATGTCATGCAGATTATAATAATCTTGTACACATCATTCGGATTTGTCACAGAGCGGTCTTGAATAGTGATTATAGACTAAACCATATCCTGCATTTATATATATATGTAGCAAGCATATGTATTTTATTTAAAAAAAATTAAGGGACTAACTTGTAGTTACTGTACATTAGATTTATACATTTCTAATTGCTGCTCAGTCCTCTTCTAGTAACACAAACGTACTTGGACCTGACTCACGGCAGCAATCCTCATTCGTTAGTGTCACAGGAGTGTTGTCACAGTCGTCATGGCCTCTTCCAGGATGTATGGCATCAGCAGTGCAGTGGGGAATGGCAAAGGTGTCAAGTCCTATCCTTTCATCCCAGACTGCCAGCAGTTCTTTCTGGTCTTAGGGCCAGGAAGGTGAGGAATAAGTGCAAGAAGTCTCATGAACCCATTTTATCCTCCTTTATTTTATGCTGTTTGCTGGTTAGGGCCTGGCTGGGCCTGTGAATCATTCCAGATCCCTACAGTTATTAGTCAAAGCAGCTGTCATAATACCCCAGGATAATATTTTCTTACAATGTCATTATGAAGCAGTAGTTCTAGAATGACAGTATTTCTTGTCATATTGTCATGAGTTTTTTTCTAAGAGAACTAACTGTGACTATCTCAGGGGGTGTACCAAGATGGAATTCTGGAAGGACAGAAGCAAGGCTTGAGGTTTCTGCTCAATCTGAACAGATATTTTGTCTGAATAGAATTNAGGGGTTCAAGGCCAGGCTGGATGAGGCTTTGAGCAACCTGATGTAGTGGATGGTATCCCAGCCCATGGCCAGGGGGTTGGAACTTTAAGGTTCCTTCCAACACAAACTGTTCTATGATTCTATGAATTTGCAGGATCAGAATTACAATGATATGAACGTTAGAAATAACATTTAACAACATGTGATTCAAATAAAATGTGACTTAGTTCCAAACAGATAACACCACAGAGAGTGAAAAAGGAATTTAATTTTGAGGGAAAGGAAGTGGGGGGATGACAGAAAGAGAAGGTCTGCTGATCCATTCATAAATACACAAAGGTAAGATATATTGCACGAGTCTAGAAAATACTTGAGCCCATCCCGATTTGTGATAGTTCCCAGGCTGGTACTCAGTTTCACAAATAAGCTTAAGAACCTGATTAACTAGCCCATCTTAATTTATCCTTTCTTAATGGCTTAAACTATGATACTTGAGAAAAACAGATTTGAAAGATGTGAAGTCAGGAAAGAAGAAAAAAGGAAAAGGAATAGCATGAGGAAGCAAAAAGAAGACAAAGATATTCCAGGTGAATTTACAAGTATTTCAGTAGCTTAGGGAGGTGGCAGCAAGAAGAAATAGGACAATGTGGAAAGAAAACTGAAACTCAAGTGCCCGAGAGAAATGAAAGTGAAACTCGGCTGTGCATGGAAAAAGGAAACCATCAGGAAATGCACAAACACCGACAAGCTGGCACAACAGAGGAGGCTACTATAAAATTTGACTTAGCCAGGGCAGCTGCCCTTAAGGCTTTTTAATCTGATTTTCTTTAAAAAAAGTATAGCTTTCATACATCTTTAATGACTGTTGGGTCAACAGTTATGCTGATTTAAGGCGAGCACAGTACAGAGCCTTAGAGGGAAAAGTATGTCTGTAATCTCCCTTGAAGTTGAAAGCCAGATGAACTCTGATGTAACACAGAGCAGGCGGAGGATCAGGCAGGAGAGTGCTGCTGGTCCGGGAGCCCTGCAGCCCCACTCAGGGAAATGGCACTCAGAGTGCAGCAGGGGTTTGGTCTCACACCCCAGGTCAAGGCCAAAAATGTGCCCCTTGGAGCAAGATGCCATGTCCGAGAGCGTTGTCATTGCCACAACTGGATTTGCAGTAATAGGACTGGTGGCTTTTCACCCCTACAGTGTAACCCCTGCTCAAACTGTCAAAGCCTCAGAGCCTCCTGAGCGCACAGAGGCTTCATCGCTGATCTAGAAGCATTGTCCTTATTGACAGATCCTGCTGGGAACCTGGCTGCCGCAGGCTGCTGGCTCAGCTCTTACTCCTAGCTGCAACCATCACCGTCGGGATGGGTGAGCTGTGGAGAACACCGGGAGAGACACAGGCCAAGGAGCCCCTGTTTCCTGCACTTTGTCACCACACTGTGTACAGGCAGCCACAATGTGTCTTCTGAGTGAAACAGCTTCCCCCACTAAGTTCTTCCAAAGAGGTTATCAGCTTAGTGCAGTTCTTGTTCAGCAGGCCTAAAAACTTCCCCGCAATGCTTTCAGAAAGAAGAAAGCCATTAAGAAGAATAAAAGTGTGACACTGGGACCCTAGACTGAATGCTGAAGCTAAAGAGGAACTAATAAAGTAACGTTCAACACTATCTACATAGATTTCTTTTGGTTTTTAAATTATCCTATTTTTTCAATATTGACTTCTGACCAAGGCAGTCAAAGATTTTCCATTAATTTCAGCAACATATGTAACCAGTTTTATAGTCTCCATTTGTTCCTTAACCACTACCAAAGATCTGCTAAACCTGGTTTGTAAGGACATGAATGAGGTTAATCTGTGGCCCATTTAAAAATCAGATAGGGAGGCTGTAAAATATATATATAAAGGAGAAATATGTATACATCTTTCATATAGAGTAGTATATATATTTCATATATATAAGGATATATTTTTTCACGTTCATACTGTTCCCCAACTACTGTCTCTGCTATTAGTCTTTTTGCTTTTACAAAAAGCGGTAACAAGTGGTGAGTGAGGATCTCTGCATGGATTCCCATACTACAGGGTAGAAGGTACATAAACAGGGAAACAAAAAGTTTCCTTCCTCCTTTCTTCCCTTTCCTTTCCCAGACTGTAGGAAGATCAACTGCCTCTTTATACAAAGTTTGCAAATGTGTTTAATTCACTGTCACAAATACAGACTGTTGTCAGGTCTCTCAGCCAAACTCCCAGGGTGTAAGGGAATCTTTTCAGGCAATGTCACACAAATAACAACTTGGTAGAAAATATAAGTTCCCTGATAAATTTTGGGAACAATTTTGCTGACTCATGATTTGGCATTTATCTCATTATAGTTGGCATCTTTTTGAGTATCTTACCTTTCATGAAACAGGAGCAAGTTACCTTTTAGCCCTAAGATCTGGAAGAAAATGTCTTGAGAACATGACAACTTGAAATTCCCTAGAAAGAAAACCTTATAAAACAAGCTTATATTTGAAAACTAAAGATGTGTTTAAGAAATGACATTTTTTCCATATGCATTTACAGAGTGAAGACAGGCATTTTTAGGACTTAATATGACAATTAAAATGCAGAATACTACCCACAGTCCTAATTATGTTAGCATCCTGTGCAGGAATAAACAGTTTTAAACACAGTTTAAATAGTTTAAACAGTTCTGGATTTAAAGTTACTGAAAAATAAGTTCAGTGTATGGAGAGGGTGTGTTCCCAGGATGAACTTCATCATGAAAGACTATTTCTAAAGTCAAAGCTGTTGGTTATTCATTTGCAAAGGTCACCTATCCCAGGCCTCTTTGGCGAGCTTGCCAATAAAGGTACTGTTACGAAACACGGTTGCAAATTTCAGCTCACTGTTCAAGGGGAGCTGAACTGGGGCCACAGTCTTTCTTCTACATAACTGTCAAAGGTAAATTCTTACTATCTTCAACTATATGCAGCTCAGAAACGTATGAAAGATGGAAACATTACCAAACTGCTAAGATAGGGGGGCTTATTTCGACTTCTGTGCAAATGGAGCGGGTTGCTTATCGGCACGGCATTCCAGCCTGTGGTTCGCATGGCAATCTGTATCGTTTTGCTTTTTTCCATGTAAAATAATAAATGTTATCAGGAGAATTTAAGGAGAGTTAGGGATACAATAGCACTGAGATATTCTTACCCTTTGTATCTCCTGGCCAGCAGTTTCCCTACGCTGATGGAAATTCTCAGTGGGATTTTACCATCCAAATCAGTCTGCACTGATTTGGATCATGCTGAGTTCAAGCCAATATAAATTGTGTGGCACCAGGAGACATGGTACCCAGAACTGAAATTTGCACAGAAAGCTGCCACCTGATCTAGATGCCAATTCAGCTTCAGGGAGGAAAGCAATGGGATTTCCAACACCATTCAGCCTCGGGCTTTCTAATATTCCAGCAAGGACAGTGGTGAAATGCCCGTGACTCCAGGGAATTACAGGTGAACCATTGCTGTCTGCTTTCATAACGAGCAGCACATGAACTCGTGCACGTTGTCAGTCTGCACACACAGCTCAGCTAGTTCCAGGGCTTTGCTGTCATGGGAAGACCATTAGACAGAAGACCATTTATGCACATGACCAAACCAGTCACTGTTCCAGTTAGCAGTGAAGTACAACCTTAACTGTAAGGCAGTGAAATTGAAACATCTATACAAAGAAGAAAAGGCTTAGGTCACCTTAAACATCTGATGAAAATTAATCGAAATCTGTTCTGAAATGAGGGCTCACAGGAGGAATGTGGGTGTGGCTCAGGCATGCAAGAGCCGAAGCACCAAGCTTGCCTGATATTAGTCATGTACGTGAAAATTATATTTGCAGTGAGCACCTCCTGAGAGGTTTATTGGCTGGATTATTTAATAATCTCTACACTTGTGCCAGGAGGAGGAGAAGAGCAACCTGCTGATCAAACTGTAAGGAACTGTTGTGTGCATTGGACATTCCTCAGAGCAAAACTCTCACCAGTACGGACCCACTCAGAGATACTGGAGGAAGAAGCACTGCATCCTGACCTTTAAAATGTGCAGGCACAGTCACAACAACCAAGGGATGCCAGCGTGAGCTGCAGAAGTCATGAGTCACTTGTAAGATTTGTGCTACAGAAGGAACACGTTATCCCTTCACTCTGCTGGTAGTGCCAGTCTCTTTCTGCCTTAAATTATCCATCTGCTGCTGCCCAAATTAGACAAACAGCTCTTGCTGTCACTGTGCAAAGCGGTCGCTGTCAGTCCTCAAAGCATGGCATTCCCCAGAGCTTGAGCCTTGCTTAGCACCTTACCTACAGCAGGGGAAACCCCCTCGTGCCAAGCGTGGCTTGTGTCCCACTGAAGCCCTCAGAAGAGGGACTGTTGTTGCAACCACTAGAGCCAATTTGTTGATGCTGCAACCCCGTAGGGCTTTGCCAGCAAGCCCAGCTAAAGGGCAAAAGGAGAGATCTTCTTTGGGTGAGCTGCTGTCATGAGCCCACGGATGAGATGGGGGTCTGGTGGGAAAAGGAACACCTCAGCTGCACAGCTCAGTGTCATCGGAGGCGTAAGGTGGTCAGCAGCCACTGCTCACTCGTCATCTGCTCCACACACTTTGTTTGGCTCAGGGCACACAATGTTGCTGTTCAAAAAAACCTGAAGCTTCAGCTCCCCATTGCTGTTTGTTTGAACCCACTGCATGCATTAACCTGAAATAACACAGGTGATAAACCTGCCACTCAGTTATTTTAAAGTAGGTTGTGAAAATATGTAAATCCAAAGAAGCGACCTTCACTTTCTTCATGCTCTCTCCCACAATGTATGTATTTATACTGAGGTGCCCACTGTTCAAATTATCTGTCCTTGAAAGTTTTACTCTTTGCTCTTTGGAGATGTCCAGTATTCAGCTCAGGTACAAATCCCTGCTTGTAAAGCAGGAGTTCTCCATTTGGTAACCTCTCAGCAATAGAACAAGGAACTGGAAATCTCTTGATGGGTAGGTGTTTCATACTGAGGGCATTGCTGGCTTTCCACTTCTGAAGAATGAGGAGGTTGCCTTGAAACAATGACTTTGTGGAAGCTCTTTAAGTCTGATGTGTATTTATTAGGACTTCATGGCATATAAGCGGGATGGCTTACAATCTGGGGTATACAAGGAAAAGCATCACAACATTTATTCTGGAAAAAATAAATAATTCGGTGAATCAGTCGAGTGGATACCTCCTACAGAAAAAAAAAAACACAACAAAAACCAACCTACATAAGCTTCTGTTCCTACTGAAATTAGTAGCCCCACTTCAGTGGTTTTTAAAGGACCGAGGCATCAAATTTGGTGTTTAGTGTAAAAATTGCAAATCCTGAGCAAACCTGAAGTAGGGGACTGTTGTACAGAAAATATCTAAAGCATCTCTGGGAACTGAACACCCGCATGGATCCTTGGAGCTACTAGTGCAGCCCATGGGAGGGCAGCGCTGCCCTCAGCTCAACCATTCTCCAGCCTCAGCCCTGGGGCATCGCAGACTCCCACAGAAAGGTCCCCTCTGGTTGGGTGGTTTGGCTGTTCTGGTGGTAGTGCCCAGGCTCAAGAGCAGCTGTGTTTCTTTTTCAGAAGGAACAGGATTAATTTCTATGTGGAGCATAGATGGATGCTTGTGCTTGGTTTAACAGAGAGAGATGTTTCATGTGGTTGAAGCCCAAAGCTTTACTCGTTTTTTTGTCCTCAGTCACAGGCTGTCCTTAATAATCGAAGACAAATGAAGGGTCACAAATTACCCTATTTCACCCTGCCGCCATTTCATCCTTACCTCAAGGAATGTTTTCAACAGGATATAATTATCATCCACAATAATCTACTAACTCCTGAAATAATAGTTTAGTCATGCCTAACTTTCTCTAGCATGTACTGAAAGAGCAATTGTATTTGAAAGAGGAATACCCTTTCTTTCCCAGAAATCTGGAAAGTATTATGGTCTCTGAAAAACTAAAAAGTCTGACTGAAAAAGCATTGATAAGAGGCTGGGTTTTAATTTTAAAACTTTTCTGTCAAAAAAACTCTTAGCATCTTCCTCTCAATTAAGCCATGTAAGATTTACTGACTTTTATGCATTTATCCCATTTTTTTCTTCTCTGTGACATTTTATTCACAACTGCTCTTCTTCCTTAAATACTTGCCGTTGGATATCAATAAGCTTCAGACATCTTTTAATGGCCATTGAAAGCCATCCCCTTAATAAATCTGTTCTTAGCCCAAATTATGTTTTCTTGCTGTGACCTGTGACAAATCTCTCGGTCCCTACAGCTCCCAACATTTCTTCAGCTCTTGCAATGCTGGCCAAACAACGTTGGTCAGTGTCTTTCCCACAGAGGTCCCAATGTTGCCTGCTGCAAGGGAAGACATGATCTGTAAGGAGTCAGGCTGCCTCAAGGACAATGTGGCTGGGGCCTGGGGGTGCTTTCAAGAAGGGCAGAGAAGATGCTTGCAGAGCTAGCTGGCACAGGACCAGCGTGGACTACTGTGTTTGCCTCAGGTCCCCAGTCATGAACTTCCTTTTCTTCTACGCTACACTTGAACCATCCATTTTGGTGATAAACTCATCTGGCTATGAAGGATCCTTCCTCTGTATTTGTGCAGTGGCCAAGGCATTGATCGAAGCCTCTAGAAAGTAATAAGATACATAATAAAATAGTAATTAAAAATCCTCTCTTAGTCAGGGACACATGTTGCTTTCTATGTCTTTACTATGCCTGGTGTACTTTGAGACAATAAAAGAATAGCAAACCATAATACTTCAAGTTTGAGAAAGCCCTGATGATAGAAGGCTCAAATTGGAAAATGTTGTGAGCACACAGTTCACAAAGTGGCAATCTTGTCTATCTTGACAACTGGCTCTATCAGCTCCCAGAGAAAAGGTGGCAAAATCAGTTAAATCAAGTGAATTACTGTTGCAGCCTTTTGTGGCATCCCTAAAAAGGTACTCCAGCTCCTTGGGAAAGGTTGTTCTCTACTTGCATTTTAAATAATTTCAAGAGTTTAACTTTTTACCAATTTAATTAATCAGTGTTGGAAGACAGTTACAAGATAATTTTGCCCTATCCTTTCTTCCTCTTTTTTTTCCCCATTTTAAAGGCTCTCCAGGAATCACCCTTCTTCAGTCCTGAATGCTCTGTTCAAATACTTAAAAAAAAAAAATCTTTGAAATGCGAACATCAAGCTTGGCTATGTAGTTTAAATCTGGCATCTGATGAATTCCAGGGGGTTCCCAGCTCCCTCAGTTCCTCTGAACATCATACTCTGACTGATTTAAAAATTCTATTGTCCTAGGGCTCGTGTTTTTTAAGCACTTAGAGAGCAGAGTAATGAACACGAGAGAAAAGCCAAAGGAATGTGACAGAGACATGAATTTCAAACTGCAAGTGCCAAAAAAAAAAAAAAAGTGAACACTTCTTTTCCTTTTAAATAAGCTTGCAACCATAAGAGAAAAAAAATGTCAAAACTGATTGGAGACATGCAGCTTAACAAGAGGTTTCCTCTTCCTGGATCTCTGGAAATGGTTGGACTTCTTTTGCCATCTGCAAAGTGTTCTTCAATCATTGTTTACTTGATCTGAACCCTCTCCTGGAGGACCAGTGGGAAATTATTGTGTTCTTTTTCACGCTGTAGAAATTGAAAGAAACATGGCTAAACCTCATCATTTAGGAATTTATTCCCAGTGGATGTAATCTCTGTGGCAACTCCATCTTCAGGAGTGACGGCTGGAAGGAGCAACTGGAGAGGACAAGAACTGGGAAATTAGAGAGTTTCCAGAGGTAGGGATCTTTAATGGTGAACAGAGGTTAAGGAAGAAGAATATGTAAACTGGAATCATGCGCAGGAGTGGGAACAGTTATTTGGAAGCCCTGTAAAATGCCTGAGAGGTAAAGTCAAATCTATGGGCCTGGTGGGGCAGGGCGAGGTGAAGACGGTGCCTCAGAGGCACTAATCCGCTCCTGCATCTGTCCTCCTGCCTCCCATCTGGGAAGCGGACCTAATACTTAGGCAGATTTCCCCTGGGAGGGGATGAAAGCACTGTGAAAACATTGAAGAAGGAGGATGTTTAATAACAGATGTGAAAAATGCATCTGCACCTCATTGCCTGTGGTTAGCCAAACACTGACTGACCACCATCTACCGTTGCCACTGCAAAGACTTACATACCTAGTACACGTGGTTCAGCACTGTCAGTTCTCTCGGTTTTTTCTTATGCCAAAATATTTGTCTGCAATTAAAAAAAAAATGCAGGTAATGCATTGCTGTGCAATGTCATTAGAATCACAGTTGTTTACTTGTTGGCTGTAAGACCTGGTAGGGAAGGTCTAATAGCTTGCTTTCCACTGGCTTGTCTCTCCTGTGGCCATCTCAAAGCTTTAGCCTGAGAAGCTTGGCAGAATTAGTCCATAGTATGCAATTAATTCAGATTAAAAATACAACTTCAGGAACTTTGCCAATGAGATAACGTGAGACAGCACTCTCAGGTGCCAAAGTAGATTTATCTCTGAGCGGTATCTGCCCTTTTAAAGATGATCAGAGCAATCAGAGCTTCTGACTTTAAGAAAACAAGAAAGAAAAAAAACACAGCTTTTGAAAATTATAATGCATTGCATTCAGTGTGAGTTGGAGAATGATGTCAGACCTGAAAAGTATTGCTTTTCATAAACAAAATTATTAGAAATAAATGCTCTATCGAATTGTATGGCAAGGGGGGGTAGCAGAAGCAGGGCATCATGTTAGGAGTTCTGTATTCCTAACCTGCATTGCCTGACCCGGTCAATGGTCAACATGAAGATCCGTTTTATTGTACTGTAGCCGTATAAAAAGGAACTTAAAATGGAATAAAAAAAAATGGAACTTAAGGTGGAAGATGATTTGAACCAATGAGAACATAAAAAAAAATTAATTTGCATAGAAAAATGTTGTTTTGCCAAAGGTGAAATGATCTGTAGGGATGCATTAGCTGTGATGAAATTCTTGATGGTCTCAGAAAACTAACATTACCTTCCTGCTGCCAGCCAGGACACAAACAGAAATAAAACACTGTGATTTTTCAATCTTGCAATAGATGCTTCAACACAATTTTGTTCTGCTGCACAATAATTTCCAAAGCTAATGCAGCTTGATAACACACTTTCAAGCAGTGGGAGGGAAGTCTTGTCCTGAGGCTAGCTACAAATGATACTTGTGTCTTCTTTAAAGCCCATTTGCATGACTACAAGGGTGCAAAATTGCTGTTGAATAAATGAGACTAACTCAGAACTCGGGGAGTATAATTTCAGACGAAGGTTGAATGTACACCCACAGTGGAAGTATTGGATACCGTTTGCTTTTATAGATGTGGCTTTCTATGCTAAGAAGCCTGTAAAGAAGACCAGCATATGTGTCACCAAGGAACAGCTAGTAAAATAAGAACCATTGAAAGAAACAGACCTTCTGGAAAGTCCACAAAAATAGCAAATTCTGGATACTGTTTATTCTATAGCTGTAATGGGCATGTATATTTTTGGTGGAAAATGCTGCCTATTAGCCTCATGCTGTCTTTGTTTGCTCTTTGAACTGTCTCACTCTCAGACAAACTTTGTTTTGGGGCAAAGCGAGTGCCTGGCTGGAACTGTGCTTGTTCCAGCTCTGACTCAGACAGCTTAAATTGTCACGGAAAAACATGCAAGACGCTTTCTAAGCCTAGCATAAAATCTGCAGGCTGGGGTCAGTGTTAGTTGCTTTAGAGCTATTGCTAGATGTACACTGGGAATCTCTTCAAGTTCAAAACTTGTTTTTTTGCAGAGACCACCAAGCAGACATCACAGACATAATAGCAATTAGATATCACATTGGGGCTTACTTAAACTAGCAATTGATTTGGCAGAGGCCTCATCCCCTATTACACATACTTTGAACTATTCGATCTCTATTTTCAATGTTCTTTGCTTAAATCCAAGCAAATCCAGAGTCTTTCCTGAATCCCAGCCCACCCATAATACTGAAAGATCAGAGAACTTTAAATATTTTTATTTGTGCTCCCTTTTCAAAGACATTAATGGAAGAGCATGGATATATACCGCATGTTATGTGCTAATGCACAGGTAAGTTATCCAGCTCTGCTTAAAGAGCTGCAAGAGGCAGAGTTACTCGATTCGGATAAGTTATGAATGCATTGTCATTCCAAGAGGCATCTCTTCCCTTTGGACTAGCACAGTAAAACCTATTGCATCCCTGTCTGAATAATCATTTTAATCTGCCAGCAGGCAGGGAAGAGACAGCTCTGACACAGTAGTGCTCCAGTGGGACTGGAGAGCCATCAGTTGAAAGCAGGAATGCTCACCGACGTGGGAAGGCTGGTAGGAGAAGCCGTCAGAACAAAGTGAGATGGATATACATCAGAGAAGAGCATAAAATAACTGAGCAATTGGGCAGAGGTAATGGATATATCCCATGGAGATGAAGGGTGAAAAAATACACAAGACAGAGGGGTGGGATACCGTCACAAAGTTGTCTGATGCCAGTCGCTGGTTTTCACTCACATTTTAAGCATGCAATGTGTGCACAAAATGTTTGCCACCACTCACCTTTACTGGTTTTTACCCTGGTTATTGACTGGTGTAAATGTAAGTGGTTACAAAAAATGCACTGCTAATCCATTAACAGTACCCAGAAAAAAGCATTTTATGTCCCTACAAATCTTTCCACCATAAGATCTTACAACAGATTGCAAAGGGCAATATGGTAAAGCTCAGAACATCTAAGTCAGACAGGCTTTTTTTCATCTCATGTTGCACGTAGCAAGTGGAGGTGCTGAGAGAAATTAAGTACCTGGTTTAAGCCACAGATGCTTAAGCACAACTCAGACCAGTAACTCTCAACTTGGACTTAACTAAGCAAAATGGGAACCCTCCATCCCTGACGTAATAGCTCGAAACAGGAGAAAGAAGAAAAGAAAGCTGTTTTGACTAAATTTTAAGCTTAGGTTTAAATTAGAGTGAGTAGGTAGCGGGCATATGAAGAGCTGGATAATGAATGTGTGTGTGGGAGGGGGGAAGCAGTGAAGGAAGGTAGGCTAGGGAGAGGTGGTGGGATTAAACGGATGAGATGTTTTTCTACTAGCTGTAACAATAAACTGTCCAGCAAAAGCGTAAAAGAAACATTTATGGAGTGACTGGAGTGTGTGCACACATGGGGTAGCTCTAGTCCTGCTGCCTCAGGTACTGAGAGCACCAAGAGTGCAGCAGCGCAGACGAACAGAATCCACTAAGTGGCAGCAACTTACTGCCTCCCAGTGCTCCCAATAGCACCTGGTACCTGAGAGGATGCCACCATACTGCTCCAGGTTGCAAAGTCAGCCGGTGTGTAGCTGCCTGGTGGGTCTCTGCGTGACACTTCATCCCATGGCTGGGATGTGCTCTCAGAAAGGGCCCAGATGTTGATCTATCCCGAGAAGTGCTTCACTAGGTCGTGCTAATGAGAAAATCCAGACTTGCCAACCAACTATTAAGAGAAAGGAGTGGGTTTTTTCCTGTCTTTGAGGAAGAATCCTTACCTGTCACTTTTAATTAGCCAAATTATAGCTGTCATTGTGCGCTGCAGCTCATTAAATACTAGGAGTCTGCTCCAAATACTATGGGGAAATTAAAGAGACAGTCCTGATAAGATCCCTTCTTTCAACCAGAAAAAATATGACTTCTATCATTGCACTTTGCTGAATCAAGCCTTTGTTTCATCCCAGCTCATTTTCCCCCTGTATTATACCTTTCTACTAATATCTAAGGGATTGAACAGAGTAACACTGTTCTCAGGAAAAAAAGAAAAGACCAAAATAAAATCAAATCAACAGATGGACAGGTCTCTGCTACCAGGCACGCTGACCTCTCTCCCTTACAGCCAGGATGGTCGACTACTACATAGCTTTGCATCAAGATATCTTGCACATAATGTCTTCATATTCTTTTGTCAAAGACACACAACCATGTACTTCTAGAATTTCCCCTCCCTTACTGGACTTTATGGAGTTTTGATTATAAACGTGGCACACACAATTATTGTAATTTTTTCTCTGCATAATGATTTAGAGGCAGCTCTAGTTCAAATACAATGTATTACAGAAACAGGCTCTACCTTTCCACACTGATCATATTTTTTTATTGCTTTGCTATTGCTCTAGAGAAAATATAGATCTAAAGCTACCTAGATGATAATCCACTTGCATACATTTCTATACAAAAAGCACAGGCATAACCAGTATATAAAAAACTTCCATGTTTGAATTCTCTATTAAAGTCTTACTCCAGCTGTAACAAGAGTTGGTAATGGACAGAGTTCAACTACTCTTACTCTTCTTAAATATTTAATTACAGAGAGCCTTTGGGATCTCAGTCAAGGATGTGGATCCCATTGTACTCAACACAAATCCAGAACAAAAGGATGGTGAGTTTACAGCACAGATGTAAGGCCAGATGCAGTGGACAATAAATGGGGAAATACATGGAACCAATGAACGGATATTGATCTGTGTGCCATGCCCATATCTCGGCACCTTGGTGGCTCAGCCCTTGTCTTTTTATCAGCACCATAAAAAAGCGGGGTGCTTTAAGGTAGCTACTAAAGCAGTTAATAAAATAGCCTCATGCACGTCTTCAGTAAACTCCATTAAAGTAGCAAGAGCGTCACTGGAGAAAACCTGACGGTGTTAATTTTGTTAGCCTTTTAGAAAGTGGAGATGGCAGCATCTAGTGGAGAACAGCACAAGGGGCTGGTGCTTTGGGTGGGGATGGGGATGCTGTTGCTCAGAGCATGGGCACAGGAGACAGCAGAGAGGGAGAAAGGAGTCCAGGATCAAAATCAAGGAAGAAGGCCAAGTGGGAGCAGTTAGAGAGATGGAAGATGAACAACATACTGAAGGGGACAGAAATAAACTGCTGTGCTGTTTAATACAGGAAAAGGAGCACAGAGGAGAGAGGTTAGGAGGGGCAGACACTGGAGAGAAGCTCAACTCTTCCAGTACATTTGAATCTGAAGAAAGGAAGACACACAAGAAGATTTGTGCAAGGACACTAATCAAGAATTTTTCTACATTGCATAAGATCCTGGGAGCGATATAGCCACCTCCGCATGAGGCACTCTTGCCACCTGTACCTCGAAGGCTTTGCCCACATTCCAAGTACATTTCCAGGGCTTGTTATTAAATACAAACATATTGTTTACTCTCTCTTTCCCTTCGAAATACCAAGTCACCCTGGGAACATATAGTTACCTTGTATAAAATCATCAGCATGCTGCTTGGCAATTTTAGTCCCATCTAAGTCCTGCTATGCAGTTAAAAACTGGGCCACGTGCTTCCTGTTAAAGCAGAACATTGTGTCCTTCCTCGAAAAACACACCACGTTCAAGCGTCTGCATCTAGTGGGGCAAACTAATAGTTCTGACTGGGAAGCAAATCTGAGACCTATCCGACACTAGCCACTCATTATCAGTCTTGCAAATGTGCAAATAAAATACATGCTTGTCAATAAAGTATGTTTCAATTTAATTTTCTCCAAGGCAGAAAAAGAAAAGAAGAGATCTACGAAAAAAGGCTTTTTTTTTTTTTTTTGGTGCCTGAATGTCTATCCACTCATTTGCAAAATCTGCTTTTATTTATCCACTGGTTTTCATTGATCTCTGGCGATAAACATTCCAGCTGAGAGAACTTAGTTCTAACAGACAGTTTTTCTTCCCTCTGCCAAAAATGATCAGGTTTCCTCTATGAGCCGTGCTCAGGAGTCTTCAGTCAACTTGAAATGTATCTCAGTTCAGGGGATTATAACCAAATTAAATACAGCTTTGCTCCAAAAGTTTTTCTGTTTTTTTAGGCTCTTGGGAATGAATTTTCATTCCTTTTCTCTCTAAACCACATATATTTATTGACAGCACTTGTCAGTCTCTGAAATCTATAGCAATTATTATGAATCCCTTTCATTCTCTCAGCCTGCCCAGGGCTGCCTTCATCACCCTTCTTGGCCGAGCGCCTCCTGCTTTCTTCTCTCCCCCCCCGCCCTGTTTCCAGACCTGAACCGTCCCCCCCAGCCCATGGCACAGTCACCCCTCCACAGCTGCCTGTACAGGTCCCCAGCACGGGGCAGGACTGTGAAGCTCTTACCGGTACATCCCCCCGCAGCAGTTTCCAGCTGGACTTGACCAGCTCCTGGGCCACCTCTGTGTTTGCTGCTCAGGATCCTCACAGCCCCACTGGAAGGAAGTGAAAAATCAGCTACTTTCAGGTCAGCAAAGGAAAAAAGGTGGAAAACTGCTGCTTAAAACCAACATGCTTGCTCCTTGCTGCTGCTGAATCCTGGGGCTGTTTCCTCTGGCTTCCTTGCTCCCGAGCCTCTCCGTGTGCATTTTCTGACTGCCAGTATCTCAGTCCAATCTGCCACATCCCAGTCAGTTCTGCCCCATCCCAAAGAGCTGAAAATCCCTTTTATGGCACAGGAATTAACTCAGTAGCAAATACCAAGGAACAACTGATTTAAACATTTATTTAAGGGAAAGTGCTTCTTTTAGCCTAGATTTGGTACATCCGTACACTCCACACATACACTAGGTGGTTGAAATGGCTCGATCGGGCACACCACAGCACTGCCACTTTTCATTTAAGGTGCTGGAAATAACGAGATTATGTACTAGTACTTCGCCAATTTGCATACTAATACGTGGTAGAATGGCTCAGTGAGCAGGGACATCAGTATGTGCACAATCCAAACCTCGATAAACAGGCCTGAGAGTCCTTGGGACTCTCCTCAAAACCAGCAAAGGGAAAGAGTAAAAGAACTGGTAAACAGCAGGGGGGGGAGGAAGGCTCACGGATGGGAAATAGAGGGGTGTGCAAATGGTCCGCATGCCAAGAGGGCAAGAAGCAATGACCACAGGCTGCCGCTGCGTGCACACTGCGTGCACACAGGTAACAAACCAATCACGTTAGAAAGCAAACGCATGCAAGGCTTGGAATGCTATATATTCCCCCGAACCCTGAATAAAGTGAACAAGAAGCTTAACTCATATTGAGTGCTGTCTTGATTCCGGCCAGCTCTTTGCAACACTAATACTTCTGAGCTTTCACACAAGCACTTCTGAATTTCCCCTGTGACTGATATATATAAAGCACGGGTACATGCCAGAAAGCAACGGCACAACAAGAATGTATTTCTACATGTGCGTGCTCCACTTCGTCTCCCCTGTAATGAAACCTCCTAACCCATTTAAACCAGAAGGGTTACATTTTCATGGTTCCAACAGCCCAACATATAAAGCAATGGGTACGTTGCACATCAATTGTGCTTCAGCAAATCAGGAGTTACTTGGGAGTGATAAACTAGCTATGACCTAGTCCTTACCACAAAGGAGGCGGTGGCTCGGACCACAAAGGAGATGAAGACTTGTTGAGAAGTGGTTGTGTTTGCAGCTGTATTAACCAGTCAGATGATAATGGTAATATTATTAGCAGCACAAGTCAAATGAATTTCATTTGGGAATGATGAAATAATGCATCTATAAATAATGCTCAACACCTTAGGTAGAAATAATTAAAATTTAAAAATGGTATGACATTTTACCTTTCCTGACATTAAACTTCCTGCCATCACAGAAATTCAGTGCAATCATTCTGGTGAAAACCCAGCCAGAAAAGCAGTACAATTATTATTAACAGGCAAGTTAAAAATTCCTATGACACCACCATATGTTTCACTTTTAGGTGGGAAACACATTCAACTCACAACTCAACTCTCTGCTTCTGGTTGTTTAACACCATCAATCTGAATATCCTTTGATGGGGCTAATAGGGCTTTTTGTATGCAAATTCCCACTGGTTTGAGTATGAAAGTGAAAGTGATTTATAGCACCTGCAGCCAGGCCCACTTGAGCATCTCAGGAGTGGAAGCCCGAAGCCTCGGCACTGGCAGAGTCGTGCACGAAAGGGATCCCTTGCCCCTTGGCTAGCAGGGCGCCCCAATCCCAGCCTCATGGCGAGTGGTGGGAGGGCTGCTGCTCCCCATAAGGAGGAGGAGGACATGGGACCAGACGGTGGTTGTTTAGCTTGGCCATCCTCGCCTCCCACTCTCTCTGGCAGCACCCAGCCGTTCCCACAGTAAGGCTGCTCTTTGCCTGGGATGCTTGCATTCAGTTATGACTTTGGATGTAACTGAAGTTTTCCTGAGGAGGTCGAGCCATGGCACGGGAAGCACATATTTCAGTTTGCAGCCTGGTCCAGAGCAGAGCAGGATCGCTCTGGCAGGAGGAAGGCAGCAGACTGGCCTGACTCCTGGCCGGATGGATAGCGAGGAGCGGCAGCAGGGGAGGTGGGAGAGCTCTGCACAGAAACCCACAGGAATCTCCTTATGGAAAGCCTTTGCTGTCTGAGATGCTGGGCTCCAGCTAGGCCCCCTGGAAGTGAAAACGACTACTGAAGGGATTCTTTATGTTTATTTGTAAAGCACTTTGCAACAGGTGAGTTAACATTAACCCCATTCCACAGAGAGCAGAAGCAGACAGAGGTGTCCAAAAGCACCCAGCAAATTAATGGCAAAAACATAAAGAGAAGCCAGGGTTTCTCATGCACAGACCACATCTGGGAGAGAGAAGAAAAAAAAAAAAAAAAGAAAAAAAAAGAAAAAAGAAGTCCATGGAAGGTAAGAAAAGCCATTTGTCTGTAAAAATGTTTTTGCAGGATCACTGTTTGGGCTGTGACTCCAGCTGATGCTGTTTAAGTCTGTGAGCAGACAGCAGCTTTGCAGTGAGCTCTCCTTCCTTGAGGAACCACATCAGGAAGAGCCATTTGGACAGAAGGAAACATGGCTTTATTTCTTATTTCAGGGTGACTTAAGCCTTCAGAGGTATACACCATTAGCTCATAACTAGTTAATGATGTGTTAAGTCGCCACATCTCCATTTTGTCTACAGATGTAGAAGACAAATTAATGGTCTGCTTTATTGTTCCTTGAAGAAGAGTATTTTGCTCCGTTTAAAAAAATGCAGAGTCTCTTAAAATAATATTTTCTAAAATTTAAATAATGGGTAGACTTATGTCCTTGCTCAAAGCCCCGTAACAAACAGCACAGATGCACATACACACACCAAAAAAATCTGAAAAATTATGCAGCAACCAACCCAACGTAAAGTATCACCAGCAATGGCTCTGAATTGTTCCTGCTCCTCTGAAGTGCTCCTGCTCCGGCAGGGGGATTGGACTAGATCATCTTTTGAGTTCCCTTCCAATCTCTAACATTCTGTGATTCTGTGAATCGTCCAGGGGAATGCTTGTCAGAACCGCTCCTGGAAGACAGTCTGTGGTTGCTCTGCTCTTTGTATTACCAGAGAGGAGTCTGATGGCAGCAGAGCGAACCATGTTTTTACTATTCGCTGCACAGTTCCCCTGTGGCACTGCTTCACATAGCCATCCTTGTTAATTTATGTGTGGAGATACCACATCGCTCAACTTAACTGCACCCTTGCAACAGCAGAAATACGCCTCTAGAACTGAAGGAATAAATTCATTAGCTCAACCAGCAGAGGGAACTGCTAATCAGCACTAATTGCTCACGCAGGGCTAATGCACATCCTACCAAGTTCAGTAAATACCCACTAAGTTACGGTACTTCATGTTTTCTGCTGCATGTCAGACAGCAAATCCTGCAGCCTGTTCCAGCACTGTGATCTCCCTCCACAACACCCCCCAGGCCTTCATCTCCCCTTGCCTTGACCCTATGGCTTTCTCCTGGAAGGAAGGCCATCTCTGAAGCCATTTTTGCCCAATGCTATTTTTTGTGTTTTTCTGATCAATTGAGCGCTCAACTAAGTTCAAATCCTGGCTAAAACACGCAAAATCTTTTCCCCCTCATCTCCCCTCTAGTTCTGCTCACATCCCAGATATATTCTGCCAAACAGTAGTTTAAAAAGCAAGGGTTAAATCAGGCAGCTGATATTTAGCCACAACTCAGCAAAGCCAGAGGCAGGTTTTACCCACACTGACTGGCTCCATACCTGGGCAGCGAGAGCTTGTACCACAGCATCACAGCCACAAGGCCACAGCCAGTGCCCTGGCAGGTACTGCTCCTCCGGACCCCTTTGTAACACCTCCCAGCTTCCCAGAGAGGAAACACACACAAGGTACCAAATAACCTTTGCTGCTAGTGTTGCTTATTAACAGTCCCTTCAGAAGCGCCGTGGTTGCCAACAGCCAGGTGAGGCGTGGCTTGCTTAGATCCCTTCCCACCTCACCCCAGGCTGAGCCAATGCACTTCACATCATCCAACAACAAAAAAATACTTCCCAGTGATGTCAATTTGCTTCCAAGGGGGCAAACAGCTCCATTCATTACACCATTTGTGCTAACAGTCCAACTTGTTTTATGGAGTGCTCATCCTGGTGTTTTATTTCGCTGTGATAGTGTGATGGGTTTACCCTTGGCTGGGAGTCAACTCCACACAGCCGCTCTCTCACCCTCCCCTCGTCTTGGGGATGGGGCAGAGAATTAAAGGGGTAAAGGGAAAAGAAACTAATGGGCCAAGATAAGAACAATTTAATATCTGAACTACAATAATATTGAAAATAATAATATATACAAATGAGTGATACACAGCCATACTGCTCAGCACCTGATGACCAAGGCTCAGCCCATTCCTGGCTAATGATCCTGGAACTGGGAGAGTCCCAAAACTGCACTCCCAGAACAGAAATAAAAACCCTAGTGTCCCAGACCAAGAGCTGACTGAAGGAGAGAGGTGACCCTGGGTGAGGGACCACCTGGAGCGAGATGACCCAGAGCAAGAAGGGATCCAGAGCAAAAGACCGAGTTTCTGGAGAGCCCTCACCTATATACTGGGCATGACATACATGATACGGAATAGACTACTGGCCAGTTTGGGTCTCAATCCTAAACCTAAAATTGAACCCTAGGCTAGTAATCAGGGCTGTGCTCCCTCCCAGCTTCTGCACCTGCAGACACTGGCACAGCAGAGAAGCTGAAAAGTCCTTAACTATCCTGGCAGCAACTATAAACATCGCCATCATCGCCGTTAGCAGCTTTCCTCTTAGCACAAATCCAAAGCACAGCCTCTTACCAGCTAGTAAGAAAAAAGTTAACTCTGTCTCAGCTGAACCCAGGACAGATAAATGAAATAAAAGGTGGTTACAGTACCTCCTCCCTGCTGACAGCCACAGCTCCCGTCCTGGCAGAAGCAGCACCACCAGCCCTGTCAGACCAGCTGGAGGGGAAAATGAAAAATCCTCTATCTACACCAGGCAGTCTAAAGGGACCCACCAGCTCGAGATGGCCTCTGACAGAAACCTCATTAAGGAGCTTCTGATGATCTCAAATCCTGGAGTTTACCAAGTAGTGAAAGGAGCTACAAGCATCTCTCTCTTATACCAGCCACCTGTGGGCTACCAATATCACTTCAATGGCCAACAAGCAAATAGAGCACAGGCTGTGTGAGCCACTCCTCAATTAGAGAGGTCGTATAGAAACCCATAGGGCAGATCCCTGACACCTCCTTTCTTGCACCCCAAACAGTGTAAGAAAAGGCTCGGGTAGCTGCAGACCTGGCCTGCTGCATTCACATAAAAGCAGCAGGGGAGGCCTGTTTGGAGGAATATAATGAATTAAACTGGAAGAGGTCCAGGATTCAAGTTACACTAATTATGGGTTTAAAATTAATGTAACACTAAGCACCTGCTTCCTCCAACCCTGAGAAAGATGCCTTAGAAGGGTGTTATATCTAATTTGTGCTTTTACAATCTTGAGAGGAAGGTGCTTTTACCATGTGAAATTAATTGCTTAGGAGCCCTCCCTGGGCCATCACATGGAAATTGGAGCCTTTGGAAAAATGAGGGAGTGAAAAGACAACAGCTGTAAGGTGAAACTCACAATGGAATAAAGGCAGCATCTTACAGTATTAATTTTACTTTTCCCTGTAATACATCCACAGTTAGCTTAGTAGTGTTCCATCTCTTTAACCCTTCCTTTTCCACTACAATTTATTTTTTAAAACCCCAAAATTTTACATGGCTCGGCTACTCCTTTTCCAGTCTTTTCCATGTTTAAAATGAAACTACTCTAGTCACACAAAAAGCTGCCAAAGCTGAGAGCTGATGAACCTCCCCCAGCCTCCTGCCATCTCACCCTCTTCAAGGGAGTCACCCTCTCTCTTCGGGGGTCCCTGTGTGGCACAGCAGCTGCCATCTTCCAGGTACCCTCTGGCCAGGCACAGCTGGCACCAGCTAAGCAGCAGCCCTGCCTGTGTGTGCTGCCCAGGAGCAGAAGC
This sequence comes from Syrrhaptes paradoxus, assembly GCA_013400615.1. NCBI lineage: Eukaryota > Metazoa > Chordata > Aves > Pterocliformes > Pteroclidae > Syrrhaptes > Syrrhaptes paradoxus. The sequence continues at coordinate 67,767 of VZTO01007328.1, read as the reverse complement.
AAAGCTAAGCTACCCACACAGCATTGCAGCCAGTGGAAAACTGTTTAGGGGGCCACGTGCTCCAAAAAAACCCCTTCCAGGGTTTCTGGGGACACCTCTGGCCACAGTCTGGTGATGCAGCTCCCATCCATCATGTGGCAAAGAGCATGTTCCTCTGCTACCTGACCTGCCCTGCAGCTGCCTCTCCATCCATTGCATGGCCTCATGGAAGGGCAGGAAGGGGAGACGTAACCATTCCTACACACTGGTCTTTAAAAGTTGTGTGACCTGCATGCAGTCATAACAGCTGGGAAATCAATTCTCTTTGGGAATGGCTTACAGATTGTAAATATCACTTACCCAGAGTAGTTATCCTAAACCAGTTATTTTGGGACATGTGTAGTTGCTGTCATTCTTATTTCTTGTAGCAGCTTGTTCTTCCTGCATTTCCAATGCCTCCTGTGTGCTGCACCTGCAGGGAGACTCATCCCGGTCTTCCAACTTTTGGGGCAACTTGGAGCAGATGCTATTTTATAAAGGAAAATAATTAAACATAAGAACCCTTTTACTTTTCTCTTTGCCAGCTCACTGGGATCCTTAATCAGGTGGGAAGAGGGATTAGCTGCCTAGTATTTTGAGTGTGACAAACTCAGCCCTGAAAACAGCAATAGTGTTGATGTGTTAGAAGTCACCAGGTTCTCCATGGGGCAGTACTTAGAAAGTGAAAACCATCTGACTTGTGAGAATTTTCTTACTCAAAAAAAAAAAAAAAAAAAAGAGATAAATCCTCATTCTGTGAGTGTATTTTTCCCAAACTGAATAAAATCAGGTCATTGCTTCCAGCTCTGCACTGACTGCTAACACCCCTTGCTCCCCACTGCTGCATCCTCAATCTGTTGAGGCCCCAGAAGTACACCCTCGATAAAAAGGTCAAAGCAATCCCACTGCCATCAATCCAGGGGAAGGGAAGCCCCAAACGGTGGGGGAGGAAGGTTGGAACAGGCCAGCAGGTTTCATCAGAGGAGGTGGTAAATTACAGAAGGGGAAACAGCCCTGAGTGGCTTAACTCAGGCAAAGTGGTTAAACCACTTAATTTTTGCACTTGTTGATGCTATTTCAGTGCCTCCATCTGTAACATCTGGTTGCCTTAGATACATGAGGTAACTACGGCAACTAGATTTACAGGGAGAGGGATAAGAAATAGATCAACGTTACCAAATTTGGCAGTCTCTAAAACAGCTTTTCTGTAAAGGAGAAGCAGGTGCAGAAGGTACAACAGCATCATGGGGCAGGGAGTGGCAAAGGCGGCCAGGCAGAAGGATACCCTAGCATTAGGCTGTGTAAGCATCTGGGGTGTTTTACATCTTTACATTACCCCTTTGCATCTCCTTGCAGCAGGATTATTGGCCAGACTGCATTAGCAATACTTGGGATGCTCAAAGGGGGATTCCCAGTATTTGTATTGGAGCTATTTTCACAGTAAGCCATCCTGTCCACACCCTCTTCAAAAAAAAAGGAAGGAGCTGAGAGCTGCAAGTCGTCCTCCCCAGTTTTCTAACTAAAGAGGGGAATGTATGAGGAGAAAAGATTGTGGTGAAAAGAATCCCTGTGAGCTTGAACACGCTCACATCCTAAATATCACTACTTTAATGGCACAAGTGACATCCCATCTGGGTGATGTAATGTACTGTGGTGCCACAAAACAGATCAGAAAATGAGGCACAGTTGTAATTTCCTGATTATTTTGGTTCTTTTCAGAATATTTAATCAGTTAGAAGGCGAGCAGCTTTCAGACTGTGTATGGTGGGTTGTCATCCCTGTAGAAAGTCATTAAAGTGCACTGAAACATCCCAGTGACCTCTTTGCTCTAGACAGTACGGAGGAGTGGGTGTTCCCAGATTTGAAAACGAACCGTCCAAGACTGCCGGAAAGACATGTTTATGCCCAAAATGTCTGTCTGACTCTTTTTTTCTGGCTTGGAGGAAAAGCTGTGTTAATAAATCTGCATGAAAAGCTGGATCCACATGCTGTCTGAATAGTCTTCACCAGGATTATTCCTACGTAGAAATTTTCCCTACATAGCCAGGCCAACGCCTTCATTTCTGACTTGATTCAAAACTGCAGACATTGGGAAAGAAAAGAAAGCCAGCACCACTGCTCCGTCTGTCGCATTTCATTAAAAATACCTGTAAGACCAGGGTGTCACAATAGCTAACCAGCCCCGGTTCTGCAAATGAAAGGCACCATTCATTCATCCTGGCAACACAGCCTTCCCAGCCACAAAGGATGCAGCCTTATTATATTGCTTACATATGAAATCTGAGTGTCTAAACCAGAAGGTCCCCACCTTTTCACCTCAGCATGCTCCCTGAGTGAAGTCTGCCCAGAGTTTTGTTTTCCTTGGGATGTTTTCCTCATTAAACAGGCTAGTTGGTAAGTAATGTTAAGGCCGTATTTTTCCCAGCAAATTGCCCTCCTGGAATTCTTTGCTATTTATCTTCAGAGACTTGAACTAGTTAGATGAACAGAAATGAAACTCAGTCTCAGTAAATGTAAAGTAATACACACTGGAGGAGTAGTGACAGCAATCCAAGCACTTTAAGGGCTCTAAATTAACTGCCTCAATTTCATAAAGTGACCCAGGTGGCAATGCATAGCTCAGTGAAAATCGTTGCTCAATATACAATCAAAAATGCTGATAAGATATTAGGAAGTTTAAAGAATGGCCTGCAATTAAAAAAAAAAAAAAAAGAAAAAAGAAAAGAAAATATTTTAAGATCATTTCAAATGACCAAGCACTGCGCAAACTCAGGTATAATATTGTGTATTCACTGGTCATAAGATTTCAGAAGTATCACAAGGGTTTGGAGGAATTTCATTTAAAAATAGCAAATAAGAAACCTTTCCAATCAAAGAGAGATCTGAAGGAGTGAGACTATTTTTTAGGAAGCAGAAAACTAGGAGGGCACCTGAGGGCAAGCATGGGAAATGAGAAATGGCCTGGAGAAGAGAGAGATTTCGCTTCTACTTTTCCTTCTTTATAACACAAACAGAGAAAGTTCAGCCAATTGTGGGAAGTGCACAACATAAAAAAGGAAATACCTTTACACAGACCATGCAATAGAAATCCTTGGAGATTGCTAGAGGGTTCCTGCCTGGACACCCTTTCCTCTTTTGTATCTGCACTGCAACCCTGAAGGACCACGTGCTGGCTCCTTGGTCATCCCACATCACTGTCTGAAACCTCAGCTTGAAACCTGAATGAAAGTGACCATGTAGCAAGATGTACAAGGGCTGGCAGCTAGGAGTTATGGTACGTGCTCCACTCTGCTTTATTACAGGGTTGCAAGCCACCAAGAGAGGCGTAATAACAAGCACATGATGATAAAGGGTTGCAGCTGCTCGCTCAGTGAATATAGGTCAGAGCTGCAAATCCTTAATCTACAGAGGAAGTATGAATGTCAAAAACATAATCAGATTCACTCAGGATTGCAAGTTGCATGGGTAACCCAGAGCCCTGAGAGTTCACCTAAATTAACTGATAGAGAATTTATCTCTTTCCATGTAGATGCAAATGGGACGAAGCAGCAAGACCTTCTGAAAACACACTGACCTCGTCAGATACTTTGGAAAGATGAGAAACTTTTCCCACCCAACAGGCAACATATGGCCAGGACCTTTCTGCAGCAAGTTCACCTCCACGGACTGCTGTTCGGGCACGGTCAGCTGGGCAGTGATTGAGATGGAAAGGGAGGTAGAGGAGTGGGGTCACACCACATCAGTTTGGGACAGAGGAGCAAAGTCATTGTTTTGGAGCCACAATCCACCAGAATACTGGTGCATCACTGTATGTTAAACAGTGATGTACATACACGAAACATCACTGTGTGTTAAACAAATAGTGATGTACGTATGTATGTTAAACAGTGAGCATTACTATGGGTCCAACAGAAAATAAAGAAGCAATCTTAAGCCAGGCTGAAATTTCTCAGAAGTCAATTAGCATCTCACCTGTCAAGAAGTTCCCTTTTGACAATTTAAACCCATCTTTAGACCTTTCATGCCTGTAAAACTGTTGTGAGTGCTCTCAAAAGCAGCTCAGAATTGAGAAGACTTCTAGGAAAGGATTTCACATGGAGGCTACTCTTGTAGTCAGACAAGAAACTTTTAATACTAGCACAAAACAGTCTTTGGCTGTAGAGGTTTAATTTCTAGCTGGCACAGGACCGATAAAACCAATCATTTCCTCTTCAGATTTTGTTTTCTACTAATTCAATGTCTGTTCTTGTAAAGCATGAATGTCAAAAGCACACAGTGCTGGCTGCAGCCCAGCTCGCCGAGCTCCTGAGTTTATCCATTTGATAAAATACATAATTATGTGCATTTTGTGTGTGCAGCCCAAGGTCCCGCTGACTTTGACAGCTGATAAGATCTCATTTTAAGACCATCAGCATCTGTTCATAAGTTATTATTTGTCCCATTCCGTTTCAGTTAGGTTATTTGCTGTGGCTGTTTATCCTCATTGGCTAATGATTCCAAGCAGCTTCAGGGATTTAGATACATTTTCCATTTTATATCCATATTCTTTACATTTCCTTGAAGAATGCCAGTTACCCTATTTATAGACCTCTGTTAAGCTCCATGACAGCAACCTCTTGGGCATTTGGCACAGAAATTATACATTTCACTTAAGGGTTGGTCAGTGGGTGAAACAGATTAAAAGATGTATTTGAAGAGCACAGGAATAATCTATTCTCTGTGTATAGTGGCCTGGAAACAAGAATAAGCTCTTGAAAACAAGAAGCAAGCTCTCCCCCTTTGCCCACTTATCGAGGCAATATTAAAAGTGCTGTACAGAGGCAAGGAAAAATCGTGCTTCACGAGGACAGGAGTCTTTCTAGAAAGGGGCTGGCAACCAAACATATCTCCTTCTTCTCCCCCTTTTCCAGGGGGGTACCAGCAGCCGCGGCACCTCCCAGGGCTCATCCAGTGGCACCATGCACCGCTGATGGCAAACGGGCAGGAAAAGGCAGGCAGCTGCCCACAGGCTCGCCAGGCCTGCGAAGGCATCAGGCAGAGCAAACGGAAGAAGTATCTGTGCTGGTGTGTGTGTATCTAACACACGAGAATGGTGGTAAACCTCAGAGCTGCACAATATAGTGTATATGTTACGCTGATGTCAGAGGAGATGGAGTTTTTGTGTGGTTTTGGTTTGGTTTGGTTTTTTTCTCCTTCTCGACGCCATTCTCCTGCCTCCCAAACCAACACAACCCAATTTCACGGATAGAGGCTGGGGAAATGGAAGGGGGCCAGGGCTACCACTGAAATCTTTCATGCCAGGGTGTGAGGGCAGGCTGGACCCGGCACATCTGGTGGCAGCAGTGACTCCAGATGTAAGGTCATTTTCAAAGGGCTGGTTCCCAGGTGGACTGAGGGAGGTCACAAAGATGGGCTCAATGAGCCGACCACAAGGGACTGCCTTGTGCCCCGGAGCCTTCAGAGGCAGTGTTGGCACCTTCATATGCTACAAGGACAGCTAAAGCAATAGGTATCACCACAGCACATCAGGAGGGATTTGTTGGTTGATCCCAACCTTGAGGAGTTCCCTAAATGCCAGGCACAGTCTAATCTCCCATGTGTACATACCTATATGGCTGCTAAAGGTGTTACATGCACCAACCCAACAGAAAGAAGTAATCTGCTTATTTCTCTACAGTGCTGTCAGGTTAAAAGCATTTTCTTTGATCTCACACACCGTCAGAAGTCCACGAGCACTCATCCATGATACCGGCACTGCTCAGGATAGCTAGCATCCACAAGGGCATTTTTCATGCATGCTGGCTGCAGGGAATACACCACAGTGGGGCTTCTAAGTTTCCATTTTGATCACATTGCTCAAACATGAGAATGAGTCACCCACCGTACTGAAAACCATGACCTTTGTGTTTACACCAAAAAAGGAATGATAACCTTAGGAGGGGGAAAGAAAACTAGAGAGGAAAAAAAGAAAAGAACCCAAACCCAAGCATGTGTTTGCTGTTTGAAACCTAGTCAACTGCTGTTATTCAGATGCAAGCTAAAGAAGTTGTTGCTGTGATTGGGTTTGTTTAGTGCATCTGCAGGAACTCCAAGGGCGGCATCAACGGCACTGCAGTCTCTGCAGCAGGCATATTCTGGACAATAAAGCAGGGAAAAGCTTTGTGTGTCCATCCATACAGTAAAGGAAACACTTGTGCGAAATGGACTCTATCTTTACATTAGGGCAATCCTGTCCTTTGGCCATCTACAGCAAAAAAATTGTGCTGTGAGGGAACAAAATGGTGGCATGGAAGAGTGCTTACTCTCAAAGTAACCGCTCAGCAAAACATGGAGATTCAAAAGCAAACAAGTCTTCAAGACTTTTAAAAATGGTTAATGGGACAGAATTCTTGAGTTTATTTTTTCCTCATGTTCAGTTTCTTCCTAAAGAAGAACAAAAATACTTAACTAATTTCTAGTATTTTTCATCAACAAACCACCAGCTGCAAAAATTTACTCCAGAGCAGATAAAAATATATCGTGTGGTAGAGGCGAATGGGACCTGACAAAGAACATGACTTTGAAGAGAACAGACTTAACGTGCATCAACATTTAAATATCACAGGCTGATGTGACTGACAAAATCTAAGCATTGCAATGGATTTATTTTTATGTGCCTCTCTATATCATACTTGCAGCATCCTTTCAGACAAAAGGGACAAAACCCTTGCAATGATTATTTTGTGCAAGTGAAGATGATGGGCTGGACGTTCAAAGGGTGTTCTCAGAAGGAAATTTGGCTGTGCACCAGCAGACAGCTGCATTTTTAAGTGGACACTCCGGTTAAAAAAACATTTTCTGTGTTACAGCATGAGCTCTACCATCTGTTGTCTAGCTCATTTATCGCCAGCTAGGCTTGCAAAAGACCTGGTGAGGATCTGAAATGAGGCAAAAAAGCAAATATCCTTGGGGAAACAGTATTTCCCACAGGGAGCAAGAACTTCTTTGCTTTAGAAGCGCCTACAACACTAGAAGAGAGAGAAATAAACGTTAGAATTGATCAAAACCAAATTGGATAAAGAAAGAAAGCTGCTTCATAAAGGCTAAGTAATTGAGATCTGTAATGGCAGGCCTGCATGCTGAAAACCACCTTCTAAATCCTCATTTAGGTGCTTCAAATAATTGAGACCTTGTTTAAGTAGCCTGCCATTAAAATCCAGTGAAGATCCATAGGAACAGCCTATTAGGGCAGCGGTTTCTGCATTTGAAATGGTTGGTCCTTATGTGCTGCCTTCCGATTTGTCTGTTCCATGGCTGCCTATGGCCAATTTCACTTCATTTTATACACACTGATTTATTTTTTTTTTATTTTTTTTTTTTGTTGAGACACATAGGGCTGATTTCTTCTGACAGAAACCCTGGATCACTTGCTGGCTGCTTCTTCCTCTGTGGGAGAGAGGGGACCCAGGCCTCTTTCAGCCATGTACCAGCTCCAGTCCTTGCCTCTCACTCTCCCCTTCTTACAGGTGGGAAATTTGAAGGCCCATCCCCAGGCAGAAGATAAAGCTTTCAGACCTGTAACCAGACAAAGGCTCGTCAGTAGGGAAATTGCTGAAACGTTGGGGTTTTCTGTCATTTTAGAAACTGGCTGAGGAAATAGCTGTATTAGAACAAAACTGACAGTTTATAAGCTTTTGAGGAAAGACAGAAAAGGTGGAAGAGGAGGAGGGGCTATGCTCTCTGTAAAAGAGTAATTTGAGGACATGGGCAAGAGGACAGGTCAGACGAGGGCCTTTGAGTCAAAATCAGAGGTGTCACCATCAAGGGAGTGCTTGTGGTGGCTGTCCTGGATAGATGACCTGATAGGCAAAGAGAAACAGATGCAATCTTCTTCACACCACTTGAAGACTGACAATGGCAGCCTTGGCTGCAGTGATAAGATCATAGAGTTTAGATCCTAGTGAGCTTGAAGAAAGTAAGCAGTAGAATAAACCCCCAGAACTTCCAAGAGCAGATTCTAACTTGCTCAGGGAGCTGTTAGGAGGTTTCACAAAAGATTCTGCCTTGGAAGCCAAAGGTGTTCAGGAGTATTGGGAGGCTCTCAAAGACAGCCTTCGCCAAGCACAAGAGCAGCCCATCCACCTAAGCAGGAAAAGGAGCTGGCACAGCAAGAAACCAGCCTGGTTAAACACTGAGCTAGTGAGAGAACTGTGATGCAAAAAAGGAACATGAGAGAGATGGAAAAGGGAACAGGCTTCCAAAGGAGATTATAGAAATACCATTTGGGCACGCAGAGATGCAGACAGAAAGGCTAAAGCCCAGGTGGAGCCCAAAATGGCGAGATGGCAAGAGTGGCAAGAAAATACTAACACACAGTATGCATGTTAGCAAGCAGAAGGACAAGGAAAAAACAGGTCCACTGCCGAGTGGGGTTGGAAAGTTAGTACTAAATGACAAAGGGAAACCTGAAGATTTTTCCTTCATGCTTTCTTTGCCTTGATTTCGTTAGTAAGGTCAGCCTCCCAAGTCTCTACAGAAGCAATGATGAAGCAAACAATGAGCTGCTGACAGTGGGAGAGGGTTGAGTTAGCGGAAGTACGTGTTGGCTTCTCCTAGTTGCCTTTATGCCTGGAAGTAGCTTCCATGAGGACCCATTCCATAATTTTTCAAGGGACTCAAGTGAGGCTGACTTATCTGTAATTTCCCAAACTGTCTTTTTTTCTCTTTTTGTAGATGGGTGTAATATTTGCCCTTTTCCAGAGAGCTGGGACTTCCCCTGAACTCCACAACCTGTTAAAGATGTTAAAGTGTGGCTTTGCAGTGATATTGGCCAACCCTCTCGGCAGCCTCAGATGCATTCAGCCAAGTCCCACTGACTTGTGTATGTCCAGCTTGTACAAGTGGTCCCCAACACCCCTGAGCTCCTTTACCCTCCTTGGGAACCTTTCTAACAGCCTCCTGGGAAGTTGAAACCAGGAACAATTCTGTGCATGATCATCTGAATGTAATATATAAAAATCTGAGACTGCAAATAGAAACCTGATATGACAGACCTGTGAACTTCAATGCAAGTAAGAGCCAGTGCAACACCCAAAGACTGATCAAGCGGCCAGGCAGGCTAAGGAATGAATGAGAAGGGCTGTGGTAATCCTCAGCCAAAACAAAGAAACCATAGGCCAGCTAGCCAAAAGAAGAAGAATTTTAAAAAGCAGTGTTAAAAACATCCGATTAGACACTCTGGCATACTCATCTACCACAATATGGTTAATATTATGCTGTCGATGCCTTGTTCATAAGCCAGAAAAAATGGTAATAACGCATTTTTCCCTATGCTTGTGCTCATGTATTTTCACATTTTACAAAAAACCCAACCCAAACCAAACGAAAAAGACACAATTAAAAAAAAAACAAAACAAAAACAAATGTTTGACAGTGCAACAAGAGCACATGAAGGCTTTGAAAGCAAGACCAGGCTAGCAAGCCTTGCTGCAAAGAAGACACTACCACTTATCACAGAATCATGGAATCATTAAGGTTGGAAAAGACCTCAAGGATCATCAAGTCCAACCATCAACCCAACACCACCTAACTCACTAAACCATGTCCCTAAGCACCACATCTACACGTTTCTTGAACACCTCCGGGGATGGTGACTCCACCACTACCCTGGGCAGCCTGTTCCAATGCCTGATCACTCCTTCAGTGAAGAAATTCTTTCTAATATCCAGCCTAAACCTCCACTGGTGCAACTTAAGGCCGTTTCCTCTTGTCCTATCACTTGTTACTTTAGAGAAGAGGTCAGCAGCCACCTCACTACAACCTTCTTCCAGGTAGTTGTAGAGAGTGATGAGGTCTCCTCTCAGCCTCCTCTTCTCTAGACTAAACAACCCCAGCTCCCTCAGCCGCTTCTCGTAAGACCTGTGCTCCTGACCTTTCACCAGCTTTGTTGCCCTTCTCTGGACCTGCTCCAGCACCTCAATGTCCTTCTTGTGGTGAGGGGCCCAAAACTGAACACATTGTTCAAGGTGCAGACTCACCAGTGCCGAGTACAGGGGCACAATCACTTCCCTAGTCCTGCTGGCCACACTATTGCTGATGTTGGACAGGATGCCATTGGCCTTCTTGGCCACCTGGGCACACTGCTGGCTCATGTTCAGCCGTCTGTCGACCAGCACCCCCACGTCCCTCTCTGCTGGGCAGCTTTCCAGCCACTCTCCCCCGAGCCTGTAGTGTTGCAGGGGGTTGTTGTGACCGAAGTGCAGGACCCAGCACTTGGCTTTATTGAACCTCACACAAGTGGCATCAGCCCATAGGTCCAGCCTGTCCAGATCCCTCTGCAAAGCCTCCCTGTCCTCAAGGAGATCAACACACCCACTCAATTTGGTATCATCAGTAAACTTACTGAGGGAGCACTCAATCCCCTCCTCCAGGTCATTGATAAAGATGTTAAACAGGACAGGCCCCAAAACCCATCCCTGGGGAACATTCGGCAGCCACAACCAGCTTTGATGGCTTGTAGAAGGAAAAAGTGGGCAACCAGACTTACTGAAGTGAGAGCAATGGGAAATTCAAGCACCTGCTAAGGTCTGTCAAGGGCAGGGATCCTCATGGGAACCCCCTAAGGTACAAACACTGGACGACAGCAGACGTTCTTGAGTGTACATGCAAAAACTGCACATTGCCCATCGAGGAGTGCAGCCTCGATTGATGGGTAGAATGGGTTTGAAGGCATCATAAAGATTGAAAATAACATATATACAGCTCAAGAAAATCATCTCATATACGGTGAAAATGAGAATGAAATCAGAAAATACAAAAAGCCCTACAAGAACAGCAAAAAAAGGAAGAGTGATAAATCTCTCCTGCATCATCTCCTCAGGTAAGGACACCATGTGTGACCAGCAACACCACTTAAGCAACAGCAGTTCTTCCTCTGGATATGGGGGCAGGAATGCTGCGTTTTGATTTGCCCCTTACAACATTTTGCTAACATTGATTCAGTAATTGCATGTAAAGTAGCATCTTTCACCAGGTAATCAGGTTAAATAAATTGGGATTTAAGAAGCTGTTCATATGCGTTTTGTTTTCTGCTTCAACCTCCCCACTCAACAAGGTGATTGACACCACAGCAGAGTAAACTCATATGGCAGGACTCTGGGAGAAATAATCTACTGCATGGCAGCAATTCACTCTTCATTCTGGAAATTAAGACAGCACCAGGCAAGAGAGGAGAAACACATTTCATGACAATTGTTTGGTCTGAAATGGGACCGGTTCCCACCAGCACCTGGGATCCTATTTCCCTTGCTTCAACAGTGACTGTGACTGCCACGAGAATACCTGTTGGATTTTTTTCAGAGATACCACTGCAACTCAGCCAAGGTGCATGCAAATCATTGGCATTTGGCATCGAGGGGGAGAGGAGTGGGAATCCTCATAGGCCAAATGCTGCCAGGCAGAGCTCTCTGGTGCCATCTCCAAGCAGTTGTAATGCAAAGCAGTGGTCCCGGCAGGCTGTGGAGAGGCTGCCTCAGAATGTGCCTTTTGGGTCAAAAGTATTTCTGATGGACTGAAAAGAGCAGCAGCCATTTGGAAGGTGGTTTGGAAAACTAGCTTAGAAGGTTTGGAGTGGTTCAGCATTCCTTGCAAGAAACCTCAGGCAGCTTGGTCAAATACACTTCAATTTTCCAGTGACTATTATTAAGCGTCTATTAATAATATATATAGCATACTCCAGAAATAACTTTTCCACATGAAGAATTTGCAGCCATTTTACCCTGTCCAGTATCACGTGCTTGCAGAAGTGAATTCTCTAGTGATTATAGGTGGCTTTTAAGGGTGGTGGCAAGGGGGCACTACTGCCTAATTTGAATGGAGGTATCTGATAAAACTATAGCTCTATTAAATACCTGATTAAAGACATCCTTCAGCAGGGTTCTGTTTTATAACAGACATGGGGTGTAGTTGCTCAGACACCATCAATACAACAAAAGGAAGGGAACCTAGATGGACAAGTAGAAATTATGACATTTTAGTGGTGCTACTCCCAGGTATGCTATAAGCTTTGCAGAGCAATTTCCAATCTCTGTGTGAACACATAGCAAAGTACACAGATTAAGAGCCGTTATTATCTATATATTGATCTTTAATGCCATATTGTTTTCTGTGCAGAGAAGAAGGGATGTTCCGGTGCCCTTGAGCAAAAGACTGCTCCTAATTTTCCCATGGTTTTATGCAGTTACTGCTGCCTTTCCAGGCCTTAAGCGGCCAGGTTTCAAGAGCACCTAGTATATTCATTGTGGATAACACATGTTGTGACTCCTCAGACTGTAAGACTTGTAAAAATGTATGCTGTGCAGCAGGAGACTTCAGGACTGAGTTGGAATGAATGCCCAGTTCTCAGCAGAAAAGCATTGCCACACCAGATCTAAGAGAGCTCCTGTTCGGTTCCAAGCACGTGCGTGGATGCACTTGTGCATTATTGCGGCACACACTGGGGAAGCGAAGCAATTTTGTTAAAACTATTGTACATACAAGAAATGTTACAAAAGCCTAACCAGGAACATTGGGGGGTTTTTTGTCAAAATGAGCATGGGCATATAATAATGTATTTTATTATCTTCGCTAATTTGTGTACAATCTTCACTCAAGTACATAGTTAAGATTTTTATTATCATTAATTATGTGTATGACAATAGCAGCCAGAAGCCTCCAAATTAGTGCCCAATGCACAGGGCCCCATTGTACAAAATGTTACAAGATGTTAAAAAACAGCCCCATCTCCAAACTGACAACGAATTAAATCATGAGGATAAAGAAGTCCCACTGGGGTCCACGTCTAAGCAGACAGGCAGACACCTGGGGAAGGTGCAGCATGCTGATGAGTGTGATATGGTTTCTTCATGTCTGGGTAGACTCTGGAGGAAGAAAAAGAATCTTATCTGTTGGCTCACCGTACGTCCCATAAGGGAGCAGCTACAGTGCTGAGATCATTATGACCCATTTCTTCATGCTTTCTGGTGATCTTAGTTTCAATCCTTGGTCAGTAGGATCTTGTGATTCAATGAGTATGTCCTCACTGAGAACACGTAGTAAATCTCCCAATGTCTTCTCTGAAATCAGGATTTTGACCATGCTCTCTGGTGTCAGATACGAACCGAGGGAAGAAAGAAGCTGCAGAGGGAGGAGGAGGAGGAGAGAGACCTGCAGACAGGTGGCTTACCCAAAGGTTAGCACAAGAATTCAGTCCCTCCTGCCCTGTAAAGTGGGACTGGTTGAATGCTTTCCTGGGGGGCTGATGTCCTGGATGAATGCTTTCCAGGAAAACACAACTGAAAAAATGACAATGAAGTGGGAAAATATCTGTACCACCCTGCAAGCAGGTGATGGTGGCTCTGCTTCCTTGTCCCTACTGCACCAATGCCTAGGGTATACAGAATTGGGCCAGAAGAGGCTAGAAAGAGGCTATAAAGGATCCAGCAGGAAAGACAAAAGAATACCACAGATCAGAGAGAGCCTCAGTTACATACCTTCAAAGAAACAGAGGTAGCTTGGCCCATCACTGATTGAAACAACCTACCTGCCTGGCTGAGTCTAGGCTAGATGGTCTAGTTTTCTGAAGGCCATGCAGAGGTGAAAGGGGGACTGGTTGTTCATGCACCATTTTTGCCAACCATCCAAGAGAGAGTCTTCCATGTCTGTGCTGAAGTTTATATGGCAGATATATAAATAATGCAGAATTGTTCTCCTGAGAAGCGAAGGTGGCTACAACCGCCCTTTTGTTTTACAGATGAGAAGCTCATCATGACACAGTGGTCACTTTGTCAGCTTTATACGTGCTCTTCACCCACAGAGCAGTACTACTGCAAACAGAGCAGCTACACAGTGAACCCCTCAGTTTTTAAAACCTCCCTGGAGAGGAGATCCTCCTTACAAGAAATCTTCTCCATCAGGGCAGATGAGATCATACTAGATAAGAGATCCCTTTGCTGTCTGGCAGGAAACACAGCACTGACCCCCCTGAAGGCTCAGGCTGAAGATAGCCTCCTGCAGCACTCACATGTGCAGGAGAATGTCAGAAAATTACCCCTTGTTTGGAAATCATTAAAAATGTTACCTTTTCCTTTTGGGAGTTCCTTGAGTCTCTGTTCCCATCATTTCTCTCTCCACAGTGGCTGGTGGAAGAGGCTGCAGGGTACAGGACCTGAACCAAAGCCAACCTGAGAAGCTGAGACTCTCTTCTAACTACAACTACTATTATTCTTTAAATCTGCCCCTTTGGTCCTGTTGCTCATCAGCTCTGTGTGACAGTGGCCACACTCTGATTTCAGCCCAAACAGCCTGAAGCTCTGGAAATAGCTTCATGCTACCTAAGTAAAGCTCTGCTTACTAATGAAAACATCAGAGGGAATGACAAAACTGTTCAGGCAGATGAAGGAACATATCTTTGACCCTGACTAAACTCCATCTTTGGCTAATCCCTCCCTCTCCTGTCACTCAGGGCATGTCCACAGCTGGTTATCGTAGACCCTTCCCCTACCTGCTAGCAGCTCTGTGTCTTAAACTTCAGTGATGTTATCCATGCAGCACCGTGCTAGGCACATGTCGCTCTCATCTTCAGGGGTATGAATTCCTCTGGTGAGGTGCAATAAGGCAGAGATGAATTAGGGTCCAAAATTGTAAATGCTCTTTGCTTGGGATTAATCCGATATGTTTCTAAGGCACATCAGGTCTATTTTGCCTGTTGTTGTGCATTTGGGGCAACATTACACCTATTCATACCCACAAGTTACAGACCAGGATCTCAGCTCTGGTGCTGGTTTGAGACTGGAGCGTCTGCTTCCTTGGGGAATGATGGGAAGGGCTGATGCCACCCGCCTGATCCCCATGGGGAGGCGAAGGCAGGCCTGTCTGACAACCGCATTCTCTCCATCTCTATCGAGATGCAGGGAAGAGAGGCACTGAGGAGGCCCAAGACCCAGGAAAATGGCTGCAGCTTAGCTGCAAAAAGAAAACCCCCAGGTGCAGCACAGGGCCCCTGTCGGTGCACTCTTCCACCATGTTGTCCCGTCTGGGAGCACCCCATGTGCCTGGCCAGCAGCACTGCTCTCCTCCTCGCGAAGTCCCCGGCCTGAAGAACCTTCTCAACTCTCCTTTGCTGCTTGCCAGGGTGAGGCACCAGGAGTAGGCAGGGAGCCCCCTGCTCCACGAGAGAGAGGAGAGCCCTGCTGTTGCTTCTGCAAGGGAGGCAGCACGCCTGGCTTCACGCATGCGCCTGTCCCCACCAGTAACCTCCTTGGCGAGAGCACCACCACTGGCACGTGTGCCACAAGGGTCCTTTCCCACTGTAAAATTTCCTGGGAGACACCAGGCGCAGCAACAGTCTCCGCATCTGTCACAACGCCCAGGATTTTGGCAGCCTGGCGGCAGCCCCACACCCTTTTGCAGGCTGCCGGTCGGCCCCCCGGCCCGCAGCAAGGACATTGGCTCGCCTCAGTTCAACACTTTCTCCGAGAAGTGCCCCAGCTTCCCCTCCTCCTGCACGGGCTGCGAGGCCTGGCCACGGCAGGAGGGTCCCCGCTCCTGGGCCAGGGGCCCGGTGGTCCACCGCGGTCCCCCGCTCGCCATGGCTGGGCAGACGCCCTGCATCTCGGCACACTTCTCCTTGTAGTGCTGGGCGTTACCGGCAAAAGTCTCGCAGCGGCTGAGGTTTTCCTCCTGCACAGGGCTGCCCACGTTCTCCTCGCTGGGCCCCGAGGCCGTTGCCCCCTCCTGGGAGTTTTGGCTAAGGTAGACAACAATGATGTCGCCCTTGAAATTCATTACTTGCCCACTTGAGATAAAGGTGGAGTTACTGTTTCCAGTCACATTTCCTGGGGAAGGAGGTGGGGGGAGAAAAGAAGACACGTTATTAATATTTTCCCCTCACGAGATGGACACTTGGAGCAGTGAACTTAACCCACTGTGCTGGCTTTACTCTTGTTCCATTATTTTTATCCCATGACACAAGGATGCTCTTATAATCAATGCCTTCCACTGGACCTTTTCATTATTTCCATTTTGCCTCCTCAGGATGAAGCCTGTCATCCACAGGGAGCCTGTCTGGAAGGCTTGGAAACATTTTCTCTCTCAGTCGTGCTCTGGGAAGCAAGAGAGAGCACAACCACCTCATGCTCCCTGTGCTGCCCAATGCACACGCTGCATCCAAACTGCATCTGCCTGCGGTTTGTGAGGAAATGGTCATTATTTCTAATTATTGGATTTTTTTTTTTTTAGGGTCCCAGGCATCACATTGGGGTTTTCTTCCCCTTTGGCAAACAAACAATCCTACTGAGGGGGCTAGGTAGCAGGCTTATTGAACAAATACTGGAAGACTTGACGTCGGACCATACAGTCACACAGTGTCCAAATAACATGGAATTTATATGATTATCTTATATTGTCCTGATCCTCCACATAGGTACACTCTGGTACTCATTTAATGCCCTCACAGATTTACCTGGCTATACGCTGATGCCTGTGAAGACACAGAATCTATATTACAGCAACCTAATGGGGTTATGGTTTCAGTCAGTGTGCCTGTGGTTGAAGATTTTTTCAGTATAAATTCAATCTTTCTGCTGTTCAACGACTGGGTCGCTGACTCAAGTGACGGCAGGACCATGCTCTGGGAATTAATAAACTTCCCTCAGAGCAGAAAGAAAATAACTGAGAGCAAGCTTTCAACAACAAATTAACAAACTTGTTAGAGTTTAAAAATTTAAAAAACACTAGCAACCAAGTAAAGAAAAAAAACCTTCCTAGCTTATGAACTCTCTTCCCAATAAATGTTTTTCCTGCTGTGCTTCATTTAATCATTACTTGTGGACTGATCTGACACCTTTTAGACATTTTGTGCCTTTCCTCATTACATTCCTCAACACTTGAGATGTTCCTATTTTCATGGCAGCTAAGCTTGGCCCAGCCCAGAGAAATGCTGTTTTTCTAGTGGCCATGGGTGATGTTTGCACATCAGCAATGGACACTGGGCTCCAGCTGTGCTGATTTGGGACCTCTGCCTGCTCATAACTGAGTCTGGGTAGCACTCAAGGGTCTCTCTAATAGCCCCCCTCAAGCAATCCTATTTATTTTAGCTAAACCACTGCATTTCTAGCTCTTTGCTTTCTTTCCAAGTGTTGTTCATGAACATGAGGTGTCAATAAGAGTTTTCTCTGCGGGAGCTTTTTCACTACCAGTTGCTTCCCCTGTTTTTGATTCGGTTCGGCTGTTTGCCATCAACAGAACTGTTAGGCATAATGGGAGTAAAAAAATAACTGTTTGCCTTTATACAGATTGCCTGTCACTTGCAAAAGGTACTGCAGAAAAATTTACCAGTGCTTGTTATGAGATCAAGAATTTAGAAACATATGCGACAGTAAGGAGGGGGGAAAAAATACAACAGAATAACACATTTATAAAGTTTAGTTGAATGCAGGTGGCAAATCCTCACTGCTTTCTGAATAAGCTGTGCTGAAACAAAAGGATATTTGAGGCCCAAAAGAACAGATAATGGACACAAGAGCTTCCTGGACTGTACTAAAAGATGTACTTCCAATCTGGAAAGTGTAAGGAACATCTTTAGAGGATAAGTGAAGGCATTGTTCGCTGCAACATTTCAGCCTTTTGATCTCTCCAGACTACCTGATTATATTAATTATAATGACAGATTGATTTTTGTGGTAATTATTCACTAAGAACCAGAACAACGCAGGCGATTAATTTTCTCTGAGCCATCAAATGGTCTCTAGGTGGAAAGAACTGTTTGCTGCTGCCAAAGTGGGCTGGTTTAGCATCTGGAAGTAAAAGGCTCTGAAAAACCATTCCTAATTGTGAGTTACCTCAGTCTTCCTGCATTGATGCTTTATGTGTAGCCCAACATGTGACTTGAGGTGGTCATGAATGATGCTTCATGTTCTGGCTGCCTCCAGATTCGGGGGCTTTGAAAGAGCACTTGAAGGCTTACCTCCATCTCTGGTGGTGACCCCTGTAAGTGGTACCTGTCCAGAGGTTTGCTGTGGTCCTCTAGAGCTGTTTCACAGGAGGGACAGAGTTTGCAATTTCTGTTGTCATTTTCAGCATTAGGGAACTAAAACCAAAACGTCATGGAATTGCCCATAGCCTTTTTCTTCCCATTTTTCATCTACCCTCTTGTATCATTCTGGCTTAGCATTACTGTGTGCAAAGCCTGGTGGCTTCAGTTGCTTTGAGAAGCTTTACAGAAAGTTATTTTGCATGCATGTTTCTTCCACCTTTGCATTTCACAAGGCCCAGCAAAATGACCGATGCCGTTGCAGCTCCATGTGCAGCCCCAGTGTGGCCGGGGTGCTTGAGTGTGGAAGCTACGGCTAAGCCCTGTCTCACTCCTGGTGCAACCAGGTGTCGTGAGCAGGGCATGGCCATTCTGTGGACAGTCTTTCAACATGCCTACAGAGTAACTAACCCACACTCTTATACTGCCCACAGCTCAGCCAGTGTCTGCTGGCAGTCCTGCCTTAAAAAATGGTAAATTGGGAACGTTGCATCTGTGCTCAGGTTTCGCCAGATGGCACTATAGCATGTACGTACCCAAAGGCACATATGCAATTAAAATCCCATAGAAAGAATTGTGCTGCAGATCTAAGATGGCACTTTGTAGCACATCGCTTAAATCCAGGCTCTCCTGTTTGCCCTATTGTTCCTTAATATTTTCTCTTCCTCTTTATGTCAGCTTTAGAAAGAAAAGCAGTACTCCTGCAGTGCCAAATATGACTTGACTTTCAGTTGTACCTCAGAGTAACCTTCTAACAACAACAAAAAAAGTTAATCTGTTGTTCTCTTTACTGTTGCTGAATTCTGTACAGACCAGGCAGTGAAACTGTGTCAGGATTTCAGGAAACTGAAGCAGCAGAAAGAATATTTGCTCTTAGAAAGATGAACACTGCACACTTTCAGATTCCAACATGGCATGCACGTTGAGAGGAGAAGGGCCTTCAAAAGTGTGGTTTCTGGGCTTTGGCAGACTGACAAGAATGTCTCCACCAGAAACTTCAAGGCAGGACATGGTTTTAAGAAGGGCAACTGCTTACAACTGCTGTGTGTATTACAGTAATACTTAGATGTCCCAGTCAAAACTAAGGTCTCATTATGCTTGGCAGTATATCGACATAAATAAAAATAGAACATCTGACTTTAAGATATTATAATCTAAAATGACTAATAACATATGACAGGCAGATCGCAGACTTTTATACTGAAGAAAAATCTGAGGGAGGAAGGTTTAATCCAGAAAAGGCTCATAAGTTCCCTTCTGCTAATTTTGCTTCAGTGATTTTTTTTTCCCTTCCATTTGACAATTTTGATATATTTTTTCATTTAGTAATTTGGTAGTCAATTAGTAAATTGGCAACAGCGTTTCAAAGTTGTTTAGGGAACAGAGCATTTGTGTATGGAGAAACAATGTCTGTGTGAAATTATTTTTAGGTGAACGCTTATAGCCTAGAAAATTAAAACAAAGAAAAAGAGCTAAAAGCATAAAATTGAACATAGTCTCTTAGACCCTGTCATGGCCACCAAATTCCAGCTCCAGCTAGAGTTTCACTGACTGCTGTATAAACGTAACTGGACTTAAACCTAACAGCAATAATGTGTGTGCAGGCTGTTGAATGGAAAATTGTCTGCCTGAGCGTTATGCATCCTTTCTTGTCTCAGCCTCTAGGTCCCTATACTCTCCTCCTTCTAAGTTTTCTCCAATACACACACCAGCTATCACCAAAATACTTTGGTAACACAATTGCCTGGCCTCTGCAGTGACAGCCAGAAGATGGGTTCTGCATTGCTGGTTAGATTAGGGCAGGACAAGGGTCCCTCACAGTGCTCATACTCCATTTGGAATTCACTACAAACCAAATGGCCTTACTATTTCAGTTTTGTTTTTCAGATTAGCTTCAGGGCAATTAAGTGAAAAGGTATAATTTTATTCTTCTCCCTTTCTTTCTAAATTAGACCCTCTGAATAATACTGAGCTAGCACAGAGAATAACCCTATACAATTGTGTATGGGTCAAGCCCAATGGGCTTACCAGATACTGGAGGGAGGTCTGAAGTGCTGCTGTTTGTCCCTGAAGCACTACTGTTTGTGTTCTGGTACTTCACGTTGGTACTATCTGAAGATGCATCTTCCACACCATGATCACTTGCTAGATTGCTCTGACCAGCAGAGAGAATATTCAAACCACAGGTGCACTGTGCATAGGATCCAGTTTCTGGGGAGGTGGAGGCACTGTCAGCTGCAGCACAACCATGTTTGCTCCACTTTCTGGGAGATTCCCTGTACGAAATGCCACACCTCACACAGATCTTCTCTGAGTCATAGTTTGTTGCAACATGATCTGTGTCTTTTTTGCCCATTTCCTTCAGGCAACTGTGGGCATGTTGGCAAGATTTCTGAAGAAGTTTGTCCGTGGCAGTGTGTGCCCCATTGGTGCTGGAGGAAGGCTGAAAGCCCTGAGAGACTGATACATCCTCTGTGCTCCCAATCCCTGAAAAGTACTCATTTAAGCTGTCGTTCTCCCCTGCCTCCATTGGTTCTGAAAATGACGACACGGTTTTACTGGCAGTCCGACTCAGTAAAGACAAATAATCAGCGCTATTGAGATCCTTATCCATGTATTCATCTTCCGTGGGAACTGGTGGGAAGTGATCATCACCAGTCACAGTTATCTCAGAACACTCTTGGAAGCTCCCTCCTGCCTCACGTGGTGCCGTGCTGGGACTCCCGTTCCCACAAGGAGTGTGACCACCAGTGCAGCAGGGGTTTCCAGGGGCAGGAGAGCCAGTGGGGCCCAGGAGACACATGCCTTCAGAGGTCTGGGGGACAGCAGCGTTCGTGATGTTCACGGTAACACATACATCTTTGGAGGGCTCCTGAAAGAAATTAAAAATAAAAATGTGTTTAATAAATAGATCAGCAGAAGGTTAATAAATAGATCAACAGATCAAAGAAGGAACAGGCAGATCTCAGTTATTCCTCAGTGTGGAGCTGCTGATGTTGAGCAGCACCACTATATTTGAGTCTTGAAGTGTAATTCTGTTCTGCTGTGAAACTGTGACCAGTGATGCTGGGCTCAGCAGGTGTTCAGAAAATCTGGTGGCCTTGGGGGCAGTGACATTTAATTTTGGGAGATGACTATTACTAATTCTTAAGAAAGCACTTAAGAGTTAGTAGATCTATGAGAGTCACTGGATTCTGCTGTTCCTTACGGACCATCAGGAAGACCTGCCTACCTGCTTGTAAGGTTCGGAAACTTCGGAAACCCCCTGAATCATCCATGTGTCTGAAGGGTTGTTGATATGTGAAGGTTTTACTGGGAGCAGAATCTTTATTAGCAGCAATGACTGAAGAAAGAAACTGATTCAGAGGACCTAAGACAAGCTAGAAAAAAAAGAAGTCACACGGGCAAGGTTGCTTTTACCTGGAAAATGTAGGACAACAAGTGCAAAGGCCCGTGATGTCATGTTGCCAGTACTTGCCAAAGTAAAGCTGTATTTTTGGTTGCAGCTCTGAAAAAAAGGTTTGGGAAATACTTCCAGGGTTGTCATCACTTCATGCAAGTTGTGCTGTAAAGATGGGTACTTGGGAACAGATACCTTTCATTTCTAGCATCCGTTCAGATCTTCCAGGATAGAGAAGAGAGTGTAAATGCTGCCAGCCACTAACTGCTGTTGATTCACTCCTCTGTCCCAGAGGATCTGAGCAGCTGCCAAAGCAGGAGCTTGCATGAATGCTTACAAGACAAAAGAGGAACTGCCTGCTCAAAAAGGTGGGTTTGTTGTGTGGGGTTTTTTTTGTAGCAAGGGAATTAGAGTCTTTCAACAGCTAAGCTAAACAGAGCTCCTAGATGGGATGGTAGGCAGGGTACGCACCTGTGACACCTCAGTCCACATCCATGGTATGAAGTAGACAGTGAATATGAACTTGAACCTGTGCCTCTCCCTCTGCATGTTTCAAGCACGGAACCTGGTGTTCTTCCACAGCAAAACCTCTTGTAAGGTCTTACTTTTTCTCACAACCGAATGGACAAAAAGGATTTCTGGACCACTAGAATTAAGGTGTCTCACAGCCAGTTTCTTTAGCTGATGGCTCTGTGCTCAGTGCCTTGCATGTCTAGCATTCTTGGCATCACCCCAAATCCAGGTTTCTCCCCTGTGAGCACTCTGGTATTTAAAAAGGTGCAAACTCAACTGAAGCTTTTCCTGTTCTTAGGATTTAGAAAGACTCTCTCCTAGGCAGAGTCTCAGGTGTTCAGCAACCGGTGATCTCATTTTCATTAAATATTTATGAGGAGAAGGTTAATCACAGAGACTTTTACCACTGTTAAAACTGGCTGAAACCAGATTCGGTGATTTCATATGCCTCACATTTACAGAAAACCAAACTGAAAAAGCCAGAGCCAAAGCTGTGAGCACTTTTTGAGGAACACAAAACTTGTTTTCTAGCCAAACACTAATGTGGAGTCTGCTTCAGGCAGGGTGTCAGAAATGCCATGAGAAAAACATAAAGTGAAAATACCTGTGTTCGCTTTATTTGGCTGCACACTTCATTAGCCCAATTCTGTAGATCTGCTGCAGGGAAAACAAAAAGAGTAGCTGTAACATATAGCAAGCACTGAAGTTAGCCACAAACTTAAACACCCACAGTCATATTCACAGTCCGCAATATCATATTAAATAAAAACCAGCAAGACTGTTTTTACTGATTGCTCAAGCGTCCCAGCATCGGTCTAGCTGAGGATTCATTGTAACTGGAATAGGGATATACTTCTGTGGAACAAATGTTTCCAAGCTCCTAAAATAGACCATGGTTAAACTGTGTTCCACATCAAATGGGGTTTCTTTCCCAGTCATAAGTCACACCAAGCTATGACTGGCCCAATACCGATGCCTGCAGCCGGACAGTCTATTTCAAGGGATGTCACATGGATGGCCCAAGGGCCATTCTCAGACAGGAGTGAGGAGCCTGGAGAGAAGAGGGTAAGCCACTGAAACCATGGGATAGCAGGCTCAAATACAGCACATTCCAATTAACCAGGGTGTACTTAATGGGAAAATTCACTTAACTGGAGTATCTCCCAAGGAAAACCTTTAAGTCCAACCAGGCCTTACGGTAAAGACTGCCACTTAGTAGAGACAGCAATTCCTGTTTTCTGTTTACATTTTCAGGAGATTTTGTAGGGCTCAGGTCTCACGTACATTTGAAGCCTGTGCTGGTTTTCTGTCTCTGAAGATAGATCAGCTATGCAGCCAGTTCCCAGCATTGACTCTGTTCCTCTGATATTGAGTCTGCACACTTACCATCAGTACCCCCCTAGACAGGCAGAGCTTCTTCCCGAGCCTGCAAGTCTCAGGGGCTCCAGTCAGTAGGATTTGCCACGCAAAGGCAATGAAGGACTGGCACCACAGAGAAGCAGGGCAATAGAAATGTCAAAGAAAGAGCATCTCTCCCTAACCTGCTTTGCATCACAAGTATTTGGTTTGCAAGGACAGCCATCATTTCCTCCAGCCGAACTCAGGAATTACAGATTTAGCACAACCCATGTTTAGCATAACAGAGGCAGCCTATTTCTAAAATACAGGCTGAAATATACTTCACAAGAGAAGCTTGTTGTCTTCCCTTCCACTGCTCCCAAAACATTTCATAAATTGCTAGGGCTTGGGAAAGAAGATGAGGGAAAAACTACAATAGGAAAAATCTTTCCATACTTAGAGGGAGAAAATTAAAAATGAGCAGCACAATATGGGTACATCCTTAAGTAAGTAGATCCAGGGCTTAACACAGAGATGAGTAACTGTTGAAGGCATTTCTGTTGTATTAATAATACATTCAGTACCCTACTTTTATCCAGTATGCCTTTGCTAGAGTTCTTCTATTTTTCAACTTTTACTGTTTATTGTTATTTCCTTCTAGTATTTCTTCCATACCTCATCAGATCTCCATCCTTCAGCTGAAAACATTGCCTCCATCATGCCTTCATATACACATCAGGCCTTTGTCTTGAAATCCATAATTTAACCTGTCCAGATGTAGGATTCAGGGGAGGAGGAAAAGTGGAAGGAAGGAGACAGGAGATGCTGAAAGCCCCCTAAGTCTTTCCCTGCTTCCCTTCGGCCAAGTGTTCTGCTGTGCCACACGGTGCAGAGCAGCCATGCTGCTATAAAAGCCCCCAGCACCAGCCCTCCTTCATCCACACCACGGCTGTGTCCGCCCCAAGGGCGGTCACCCCACAGTGAGGGCTGCAGGAGGGTACCAAGCCATATACATTATGCATAAGTGTAATACACTCCCCCACCTAGAGGAAAGGAATTTGAAGCCTAGCTTTGTGCTAGTTAAAGTATATTCCTATGGACAGATACAGGGACAGTAGAGATCTTCCAGCATGACTCCTGAGTTTCTTAACCAGGTGGCTGCCCATGAAATCAGAGTGCACAGAGAGCCATGCAGTTGTCATATTCATGAATATTGTTAGCTATCACGTACCTGTCAGCTTTTTTCCCTTATTCTTGTAGTATACAATGAAGATGACAATGCCAATTAGTGCCACAAAAAACAAGATGACAACCAACACATATAAGATCTTGTTTGTTCCTGCAGGATGCAAAAAAGATTGTGCCATTAACATGCAGCTTGTACTCAGCAGTATGACAATCCTTGCTCATTTTACCTGCTTTTCCACAGGAACAGGGCTTTTTTTCCCCTTCCTATATTATTTCAGTTTCTATAATAAGGACAACAGCTCTCGCACTCATGCAGTTCTGTGACAAGCAGCCTTCCTGAAGGTACCCAATACTGAGCCATCACCGTAAAAATCAAGAGTCTTGGTGTCTCAGAGGGGTGTGATCCAGTCGTGCTCCTCTGAAAGTCCCCTTGCAAGCTGCCAGCAGCCTATGGGCTGTGCTTGCTCTGCCTCAGGGGATGGGGGACATACCTCTCATGGAGACTATAGACTTCAGCTGGCAAAATTTGTCCTTTATCTCAAGTTATGACGGATCACTGCATGCCAGGCAAGCAGCCTGCCTGGTACCATATCCAAACTGGAGAGGAAAATGGGCAGTGGGCAAGAAGGGACAGGTATGTTCAGCTGAGACTGTATCCATTGCTATAAAAGAAGCACGGAGAGAAGCTGCTAGCCCTTATACAGATAATGCGTGTATGGAAATCAGCAGGCTGAAAAAAATGAAAGTTGTAAGTGTGCTCACCATGCAGTTTCACTGGGAGATGCAAAGCTGTGCTTAGTGGTGGACACAGGCCCTAAAGCTGCCAGACTTAAAGTAATCTTTAAATGTGTGATTTTCCAAGAGTGCTATCTTTTTCTACAGCTGCTCCCTCTAGAGTCACTCACAATGGGAATGGAGGTAAGCCAGCCAAAAACCCTAGTAAACCTCCTCCCAGGTACTTTGTAACAGATACAAGGATACATACCATCTTCAGAAGGCTCAAGCATCTTCCCTTGTGTGCAAACTGCATCTGACTTGTCAGTCCCAGGCATGATTTCTTCCAGTCCTAGAGCTGTACAGCTGAAAGAGAAAGAGGCGAGGTTCTCAAAGAGGGAGCTTGTCATGGCTCCTACACTTATGCAGAGTAGTACATTCTGTTGTAAGGTACAGCATTTTTCCGCATATCTCCACCCTTAAGAAGCGCAGAAACCCTCTTTATTTTCAGCTGTGTTAGCTCCGCAGTTCTGTTGTTACTTTTCTCTCTTGCTCCCCCTCAAGGAGAATTCAAGCTCCAGCGTGAGAGAATGCCTTTATCGCTGCATAGCCAACAGAGCAGCTCTGTGCACTCTGCAGACAGTCCGAAACACCCCACTGAAAAACACTTTTGCCCAAGCATGTCCCTGCCTTGTGGCTAGCGTAGTTCTTTTGCAAGATAAAGGGACTTACTTGGTCCAGGATTTACACTCGTCAGTGGATGAAGCAACCTTTGAGAAGTAGCCTCTGGGACACGGAGCACACATTGTGTCCTTGTCTTGCTGCACTGTGTGTAGTAAAGGAAGAAAAACTTCATGGCTGAGTTCCCGTGAGTTCCTTTCAAGTAAGGGGAGGGTGACTATGCTACCCACACTCCCACTCCACTGCCCACCCCCCTAAAAGCTTCCCTGAAGAGGGAAGGATCTTAGATTAAATTAGAGCAACACTGACAGTCACATGTAAGCAGAAAGAAGTATG
This sequence comes from Syrrhaptes paradoxus, assembly GCA_013400615.1. Lineage (NCBI taxonomy): Eukaryota > Metazoa > Chordata > Aves > Pterocliformes > Pteroclidae > Syrrhaptes > Syrrhaptes paradoxus. The sequence goes on along the minus strand of VZTO01007328.1, from coordinate 41,533 downwards.
CTAGTCTGACGTGAGTACTTATGTACTTGATCAAAACGAGAAATGAGCAGGAACCATTTGCAGTTATTGTAAAATAACACACAGCTATATTATATCCTTCCCCTTCCATTAACTTCCTTGTGTCAATGCTATGCCACAGACAGTGACACTAACTGGTATTGTCACTTCTATGAAACAAGAGTAAACAAAATGCTGTATCAGGATTTGTGAGACTGGAGAATACACAGTACCACTGTGCTCCAGGCCCATGCAGCATTTCATCCTCCATTATTCTATTACGTGCTGCTTTTTGGGGGTTGCTCATGCTTGGTGCAGCTGTTCCCAGTGTTCATCACAACTCATCTCTATTTTTCACCCACAAAACACCTGTGTTTTGTTTTCTATCTGACTTAGGACTGGATTAAATGTCTATAATAAATCTTTGCATTACAAGTCATGTAAAACATAGCATACTTGCACTACTGTCCTAGTTCTGACCCTGGCTGGCAGCCAAATACCACAAAGCTGCTTGCTCATGCTCACTCCTCCCAGGTATTGGGGAAAGAATTAAAGGGGTAAAGGGAAAAAGACTTATGGGTTGAGATAAGAACAATTTAATAACTAAACTACAATAATATTGAAAATAATAGTAATATATACAAATATACAAATGAGTGATACACAGTAAACTGCTCACCACCTGATGACCAAGGCTCAGCCTGTTCCCAGATAATGATCCCAGGCCATGGAGAGTCCCAAAACCGCAATCCCAGAATGGAGATAAGAGCCCAAGTGTCCAAGAGCTGACCAAGGGAGGGAGAAAACCCCAGGAGAGGGACCACCCAGAGAAACCCAGAATCACAGAATGTTAGGGATTGGAAGGGACCTCGAAAGATCATCTAGTCCAAACCCGACCCGGAAAGAGAGAGAACTTCCAGACAGAGCCTCACCTATATACTGGGCATGATGTACATGATAAGGAATAGATCATTGGCCAATTTGGGTCTCAATCCTAAACCTAAAGTTGAATCCTAGGCTACTAATTGGGGCTGTGCTCCGTCCCAGCTTCTCCAGCACATGCAGACCTTCACACAGCAGAGAAGCTGAAAATTCCTTGACTGTCCTGGCAGCAACTATAAACATCAGTGTGTTATCAGCCTTCTCCTCAGCACAAATCTAAACATAGCCTCTCACTAGCTACTATGAAGAAAGTTACCTCTGTCCCAGCTGAAACCGGGAAGAGTACCAGAAAGGTGTCAATCACTTTTAACTTGCTTGTAACATTATAAGATGGCAAAGCAAAGACATTGGACAAAACTTGACTTTAAATCCGACGTCAGCAACAATCCCCAATGGACCACTTCTCTGGATTCTGGAGCAATGCATGTCCTAGTGACTCACAGTCAGACACCTCAGCAAAAGTTAGAAATGCACTGAACACCTTGCAACTATTGCCATGTCCATGTGGCATCTTGCAAAAGTCACTTGATTCAAGATACTATTTAAACTACAGAGGCAGAAACCTTCAAAATGCAAATAGTCCAGGAGGGTTATATGCAGCAGTAATGATAACTCAGAAATGCATCTCCTGTCAACAGTCATCTGAGAGTCTAAGGTATCCTCTCTACCATCACAACCCACTCAGGCCTACAGGATGAGGCCAGCAACATTTTGCCTTGTACATCCCCTTTCTGTATCTTACCAGGGTGCTTGACTCCAAATCCTGGAGCACATATGGTATTACGCTGACAGCAGTCGCAGTCTTCATTCCAGTGGTAGCCCACTGTACAAGCACACTGGCGCTGGAACGTGCTGTTCCCTGGGTTCACTTCTCTCAAAGCTTTCCCTAAAGGAAAAAGCAGATGGGAGTAAAAATCTCTCTGATAAGAAGCCTCAAGTTTATGAACCTCCTGTTCTACCTTTGCTTTGCTTGAATGCCAGGTGCAAAACCATTCATGTTAGAGGAAATGTTATCTTTCAAGAAGCATGGGAAACCCTTGATCAGCCTGGGGCTCCTCACTGATTGCACTCCTGAGCAATACTTTTTCTTGTAGCTGCTGTAGAAAATAAACAGAGCTTTTGCAAGGGTGAGTCAAACGTGTTGGGGGAAGTAAACACAGTATGCCGGACACAAGGACAACCATTAAGATCCAACTCACAGGTGGGAATGGCCCCAGTGAAGATACTCATTATGAGCAGCACAGAGACTATGGTCATGGTGCTCGGCATAACACAGAATCTCTGCTATCTGGGGACCTCCCTCTCCACCAGGCTTCTCTGCATGCCCAGCCTCCAGTGTGGGGCACCCAAACAAAGCAGCTTCCCTAGATCCACTTTCCCATCTTTGTGTTTCACTAATTTGGATTAAAAGGTTCTTCAATATGAACAGCTCACCTTGATCACATATTTTATGTAGTAAGCATTTATCTTCTTCATTCCAGACATCCATATACTCATTTGGGCCACACGGTTGGCACACGCTATCAGAAGCACCAGTGCATCTAGCAGACATATACTTTCCTGTGAATGAGAGAAGCACAAGTAGGTCACTTGCAAGTTGCACACCAGCTGTCTAAGGAGCTTAGGGAAAATAACAGGTTCGGCTAACACTGCCGTACTGCTGTGGACAATAATTTCTTCCTGCCACCTTTTCAGTTGCTCGGTCTGTCCCCCATTTAGCGTGGCACTGAAACATCCGTGAAGCTTATGGCCCAGGAGCAGTGCTATCTATGCGCACGAGAATCAAGCTGCTTTCTGTCTCCTGCAGTGGTTAAGTGCTATCCCAACAAAATAGCTGCTCTGGCTTTTGCTGAGGTCAGCAGGACCCCTCCTGCACTGGAAAGCACTCATAAGCCTGAAATCATGCACCTGCGAGGGTATGTGCCAACAGATTAGCAGAGTCACAAGAGCAAGCTGCCTTACTGACCCACAGAGCTGCTTCCAACAAGCTTGTCAGTTATGAATCCAGTGCACCCAATGCTCACTTACCCGGCTCGCACTTTGTGCAGCACCGTCCAGAGTATTCATAGTGTTGTTCGCTTTCACAAGGCGGGGTGATTTGTAGTGACAGCTGGAGCAGTGGAGAAGAGAGAGGACATGAGAACCAACACACCTGGAGAGTTTCAGACCTACCTAGTCACAGTGCTGGCAGAGAAAAAGAAAACTTTTCTTCCATATAGCATTTTGGATGGCTAAGCAGTAAAAATTATCCAACACGTATGACTTCAAAGGTGCTTTGTAGACACGCTAAGAATAAGTACTTGATGCTGTACATACAGGGACTTGTATTACAGCCAGATGATAAGTAAATAACACAATCTTGTAATTTGTCATGAACTTTTGGCCTGCAAGATAACCTTTTTCTTACAGTACTCTATTATTTGAAATCTATGACTTGAAAATTATTGTAAAGAAAAAAAATTTGCATAGAGATACTTCTGTAGTCTCTTCCACAGATATGACCTCAGACCAAGACCTGGGCAACTGACAGTTTTAATGTATAGCATTAAGCTAACAAGTAAGGTGAATGATTTATACTCCTGAAAAAGAAGAAGTTCCCAGCTTCCCATTGGGATACACAATACTGCTGTCTAGCCCCATAAAACATTGGACTTCAATTTTGCAGCTTTTTATGGCTCACACTTTGTCCTGCACAGATGGTTTCATAGAACTGAGGGAGTCATCAAGAGAGGTGACACAATTAAGCCAACAGCTTTTTGCTTCTCAAAAAGCGAAACAAAACCAACAGAAACCACCCCCCAACCCACTTGAAACTGTTACATGAGAGGGCATCTGCAAAGCAGGTAGCAGTGCTGCCTCTAGCTCTTAATGGGCCTTCGCATCCCCTCCCTGCTCTTGGCTGCCCGTGCACACAGTGCTCCTACCCGCAGCCCAGCACATGCAGCTCCCTGAGCCGGTCTTTGGGACATGGCTTGTGCTGGGGATCCTGGCCAGTCAAACACTGTGCCCAGACCCCCGCTGACCCTGCTTCGGCTGCCCGGCAGTCTCCCATCACCAGTCCTCCAGGCAAACTCAACACCCTACAACCAGTTGTTGATCTTGCAATAGATAACCTGGTTCAAAATCTGGCCCATAGCAAGGAATCCTTTATTATTGGATACAGTTGTTAAAATTTCACTTACTTGGAGAAAGCTGCAATAAAGCTTCTACTGCTGGTTAAAGGGAGCTTTTGCCATCTAATAGCATATGACAGTCCTGTGCATAATGATACTGGTTTCCATTCCTCTACTTAAGCATTCTCCCCTTGTTTCCTCCAGGTCTTGACTTCTCTTTGATACTTTTCTAGTTTCAGCAATAGAAATCTCTTTAAATAGAAAATAGGCTTCCCTGAGCACCTTGTCCTCTTCTAATGCTGCGAAGGGTCTTGTAACTTAAAGACAACCAAAAATGTTGACTTTTTTCTTTAAAACACTACCTTTTGGCTTGGAGTTTGAGACATGGGTTGGTGCATAAGTTGTGTTTATCAAAACTGCGCTAGCTGTGCCTGGAACAGAGGAAGTACCTCAAGTCAGGACCTTTTTGCAGGTTATAAACACCTTATAGTCATTTTTTAAAATTATGACAGCTATCACAGGTTGAATTAAGAGTCAAGTCTTGAAATAAATCTTCTGTTGTCTCACTGTTTCCTTGTCTCTTTCTTTGCATTCACTAGCAGTATCTTTCTCGTGATTAGATTACACATTTTTTTGGAACAAAGATTGTGTTTTGCCTTTGTGCAGCACCTCCCAGGAGGGGCACAGGATATCGATCAGTGCTGGCAAGGCCAGATGCAATCTAGGAAAAGGAAAGCTGGGCCAGCTTGGCAGCTAAACAGTGGCACAGCTCAGCGTCCCAAGAGAAACTCTGAAAACACTCCTGTAATCGAAGGAGCTCATTTTCTGTAATGCGCTTCAGGCAGCGTCTGCTAAAACACTAAGCAGGCCAGCATGGGGGTGAGGTGATGCTGCAGGACCAAACAGCAGAGAGATCTTCAGCTACTGACTCTCTCTTCCCAGCCATCTGAAAAGGCAACAAAAGTGATGAGATTGACGACACGTCCAGTCACTCGCTTTTTGTAACAGAATGTCCTCTTCTTCCTCATTTGCCCCAGTTTGATAGTTCCTCTTTAAAAGAAAAGGCTAAAAAATTACTGAAGTGTCAAACAAGGGCAAAGTCATCCTTTTTAAGGAAGGATATGCAAATCTGCTAAAGATCATTCAGCCAAAGGGTCTGGAATAATTTCTGAGAATCACAATTCAGCCTGAGGATGAGCATCAATCCCCCAGCACTGAGGCGAGGGAGCAGGCTAACTGCTTGGCTACCTTTTGGAAGTCATTTCCTACCTCCCTGCTCTATCACATAAAGAAGGCTATTGTTACAGTATAATCAGAGCTGCAGCTGCATAAATTTACACTGTCTGTCAATAAGTATTCTCTTCTGCGACAGTGTCCTTCCCCTTTTCACACAAGCCGATGCATTCAGAGCTGCAATACTCCCTCCTTTGATTTACGCTCAATGACATGATGACAAGACTCTCGGTGTCCACGTGCTAACACTGACGTGAGCCCAGCCTCCTCGCAAAGGTGAGGGATTTTGGCCTGGTAGGGACTGGCTGGCCCTGCTGAGCGTGAAAGCCAGGGGCAGAGAGGACAGGAAGGGAAACAAAAGCAACCTGAGGGTTTCTTAGGGTGGGAGCCAATCCAGTGAACTTGGGCCCTTTTGCTAACACAGCCCCACTGAAGTCAGGTTATCCCTTGTTTAACCCTCTGCCAGGGGACCATGCGTGTCTCAGCGTCAAACCTTCTCAGCCCTTGGCGGGTGAGAAGCACTTGTGCTGCCGGCAGCACTGCGGCCTGATGCCCCACCATCACCAGCGCATTCCTGCCACAGTGTCCTTCTGAGGCAAGGAAGTGCCATTCGTTTTGCAGATGAGGAAGTCTCACCCAGAGGCCAGATGGCTTTACGGAGGTGACAGGAAACCAGACCAAGTCTCCCAAGTCTCAAGTTCACTCCGTAACCCCTGGAACATCCTTCCTCTCATCGGGCGCTGGCCTGTGGGTCACAGCGATTTGGAGATCATCGAGCTCTTATCCAGAGAGAGAAGGGGCCTTGATGAACACGAAGGTGTCAACCTCCTCTGAAGTGATTAAATAAGACGAACATCAGCCTGGTCATTCCTTTAATGGCCTGGCTATTGGTGAAGCTGTTCATTAAACACTACAACCATGTGCAAATGAGTGCTTCAAAGAGCTCTGGGTATCCCATGGAAATTTAATTTGTCGCTTAAAAAGTGTGTGAAGCACGTAAGTTTGCAGCAGTTCCTAAAAAAACAGTCAGCTTTCCCACTTGATTAACATTACCTCAGAACAAGTATATCTGATGGGGGAGAATCCAGGGGAAAAAGGACAAACCTCCTCTGGGCTTGGTGGATCTGATTTGGTAAAGCACACCAACACCTGCTTACCTTCAAGCACATGAATAGCACCATTGACTTATTTGGAAAAACAGGCACGCTCCTGTCAAGGTTTGCAGGAGGACTGTCTTTTGGTGTCAAACTGCAGGCAGCCTTTTCAGCTTCTTCTTCTTTTTTCCCCTCCATTTGTTGAAAAGGACGCTAAGCAAGAGTGTGCTTGTAGAGTCGGAGAGTTTCGATGACTCAGAGCTACAAAGCACCACTGCTTTACTCAGACCTTGAAAAAACACACACATAGGTGCTTCTGAAGGGGGAACCAGCAGCACTCAGATTCCTGTCCTCAGGCTTAAGGAAATATTTATTCTCGGTGCCGTTGAGCAATCAGATGGCAGCAGAAGCTGTGTGTCATGGATGCTAAAATTACTTTCTTGCTCAGATGAATATTCAGACAGACATTTCAGAGAAGATAGAGTTGCATGGGCCTCTCTCCTTTAAAAGAAAAAATCTGGAAGAACAAGCTCGGGGGTTTCCACAGTCTTTTTCCCATGTCACTTCTGAACAAGAACCTGAGGCCTCAATGGGGATTGCTCATTAGCGATAATCTCAGTTTTGCAAAAATTGACAAGTAAAGGGACAAAGGGTAACTATCTTAAGATGACACCTTCTTGCTCAGTGTAGTTGATTCTGGAGAGTATTCAAGTCACCTGTCAGCATTTCACTGAGCAAAGCACATTTTTTTCTCAATTTAGTATTGCAGACCCAAAGTATCTACGGGAGAGCCAACTACGGTGTGTCTTGCCTTGCACAACACTTGTTCTTTATCCTCTGGAGCCTGAGTTTATTCAAACCACTTGCCTTTGAGGTCCTTAGCCTTGCCAACTATAGAACTATAATATTTCTGTGATTTGGGGCTACATTTGCCTTTGTCAAGACGACTGAGCTTTGACCAACACTTCCTGAAGTAGCCCGTGCAAGCACAGCAACCTGGTATCCAGCTAGGATAGCTTCTGCAGTCGTCTGCTGCTTTTTCTCCTTCAAATGTGAGCTGCTCCATCTCCTCTCACACCAACTGTGTCCACACAGCCCTCCAGCTTCCTACCTGACTTGGGTCAGCAGTATTGCTAAGCAAAACCCAGATTTCTTCAGCTCGTTACCAGCTTCAGAGGCTTGCCTAAAAAGTTATTTGAGAATAAAAATAGAATCTGGCTCTCGATGGGCAACAGTTCCGTGACTGGTGCTCCCAGACACTCAACTGAGGAATGTAATAGTAACGCATACAACGAAGGACTCTGGAAATTTTTACAACTGGGAGTTTATAAAGGGAAAGAGGAGTCTTAGGTTGAAGACTAAATCATAATCACATGGATGCTGAACGCAACAGATCCTTCATAGACAGTCTTCACTATTGATAAAAATTCAAGCAAAGCAGCACACAAGTCACAGCTGTGCAATTCCAGTTATTCGCTTGCAAGTCTGTAATTCATCATGAAAATCTTAGATTGTGAATGAAATGCTTTTGGTGATGTCAACTTTCCAGTGACCAGTAAACCACATCATAGAACCACCACCACGTGGCAAAATATAGCCGGGAAATGGCAACAGCTTAAAATTAAATATTATTTCGCTCTTAAAAATAGATCCTTGAAACCCTGCTAGAGCCTTAATACCTAAAGAGGCCAGAAAGAACATGAGGGATATAACTGAATAAAGAGGTCAAGAGAAAACCGTAACTTCCAACCAGGAAGCAGGCAAACTGCAGTAAAGCCCCATCCTGACTATCCCCCTTGCCCCTCTGTTTTAGCGCAAAGCAAAAAGCAACCACCTGAGCAATTGGGGCTGCTCCACCAACAGGAAGGACCATTCATCAATCTCAAACCCACCAGAGTTATTTCTAGCCAGCAGACTACGTGAAGGAGAAGTGCCGCACTGACCACCCTCGCAGCAGGGTGGTGGGGGTAAGGCAGACAGGAACCTCAGGTATATCACATGGGAGATGACAGCTGTGATAGACAACAGGGCTGGAACAGCTGCCGACTGAACATGTGAATAGGTTAGCTTTCCTCTGTGGACTGAAAACTCGCCATCACGTGCACAGCATGTGTAATTCAGAGCCAAAGTCATCTTCATACAACAGCCAGAAGGGCACACCTAATATTATCATCGACTGGGCGGTCGGTAGTGTCTGCATGTTGCCTGCCTGGTCTGCACTTCAATGCTTTAACCTCCATGTCCTCACTGCCACAGTAATTCTAAGACTCATAGCTACTAGATAGAATATTTTAAAGATTAATCAAAGAGTAGAAACCCAAACGCCAACCAAACCAAAATATTTAACAAAAAGGCTTGACATCAAGACAACAAACAGTCCATAACAAGCAGAAATTAAAACAGCAGAATAATGACATTACTGAAGCCAATACCTGGAAGTATTTGTGAAAAGGCCTGTGAAGGCAAATCTCTTGCAGATTAAACATGTGGAACAGCAGCGCTCCATAGGAAAGCTTAGCAGTGTCACTGCTCCAGGTACAGTCTCAATGACTTGCCATGAGTAATTCTACACCCATTCACATTTAATGAAAATAATAATAATTTTAAAAGGCACTAAAGACACAATCATTCATGTGGTGCATGCCCCTCTTGCAGTTTAGTTCAGCAGGTTATTCTTCTCTGCTTCATCAACTTGAGTCTTAATGAAGAAATGACCACAAGAGATTTCTTGGGCTGGGCTATATTTGGATGCCAGGTTAAGGAGTTCAGTGGGACTCCCTATGCTCAAAAATCCGTGTGTTTCTGTATTCTTACCTTCCAGCATGTCACCAGAGTGAAGCATAACATATTACTCTCTTAGGGTGTGAGATGAGACCCTTCAATCCTAGCTGAGCTGCCAGGGGGAATAAGAAAGCTTGTAGAAAAGAGGGGAAGCTTGCTTTCACCACCTGATGCTCTGCTTTGGCTTCCTTATCCTGGATTTTAGCACTGCACATAGAAGAAATACTGAATATTCTGCAGGCAGAAAAGAGAAGGGCAGGGCTGTATCCCTTACTTTGAATAATGACCCTATAGAGGGCATGCACATAACACCCACAGACTGTTCTGCCTCAGTGCAAGTTATAGTAAGAATTGCTTCATCAATTCTGCACTTTCTCCATCATGAAGCAATTGCTGCCTTTATAAAGGGCTGGGGACTGGGCTGAGAATTGGTTCATTTACTCTTTAGGTGTCACCACAAGGTGCCAGCTGTGCCAAGGACCATGAGCCAGTCAAGCTGGTGGAAATACCCCTCCCTGATTTGAACGGGCTTTGTCTCATTTCCATAAGCAGTGTGTTTTACTACATGTGGTATTGCAGGGGAGACTTTTTTTTTTCCTGTGAGAACAGATTCAAGGAATCATCTCATCGTTCTTGCTAGTGAACAATGAAAAGTTACCAAAGAACATGATGCTCATAAAGCAAAACTATTTGCTGCAGCAAAATAACACGCTCAAAATAGATTCCCTCGCATGCTACATAAGCAATTTTTAGGACTCCATATGAACCTAGTAGCACATTTTTCCCTATCTGTATTCCAGATTAATGGGTTGCCTAACAAAACTTCACAGTATTTTTTTTTCCATACAAGATTTTTGCTTTTCCCTCCACTTTGACCACTGACTAAATATATTCTTCACCCATCTGCAGTCACAAATGTTATTCTTTGTCATTCTTGAACTGACCCTATATACTTTTTTTTCTTTTGGAGTAGCCACAAAGTGGTGAGGGTGAATGACTTCATTTTTTTTTCCCCCCTCCTTGGCTAATTGGCTCTTGCAGGGTGGATTAAACCAGCCAGCTTGGCTCTTCTACTGAACACTGCCTTGCCTGATCTCTTTCATCTAGATTTTAAGAGGGGAGCCGCCAGCAGGTTCTGCAGAGCTGAGGGACAGCACTGGGTCTCAGCTCCCTGCCTGCTCACTGTGCTGCCCTCCTCCACCACAGCCCCGGCCCCAGCCTCCCTGTGAGGGACATGAGGAGCCAGAGGAGAGGAGCCACCACCACCACCTTTGGCCAAGTAGTATGGGGAACATGCCTCCACTGTGGGGACACTGGTGGGATCATGGGAAGAGGAGGACCCGGAGAATAAGGCTGAGGGTTGGATGCTGCAGCCTGCATGAAGACAGCCGGCCAGGGGGACGTATCCACTCCCTTCCCAGGCCCGCACAGGCAGACCTCCCCGTGACTTTGGTGGGAAATGGATGGGGCTCTGTCCTGCGGTGATTAATGAGTCTTTGGCTTTGTTTGCAGCCACAATATCCTAAGCACTGTACAAACACCACAGAAAGCCAAGTCCTCAGCCCAGAGAACTCACGCCCTGAAAAAAGCAAACAAAAAAGGTAACCAAGGGAAGCACTGAGAAGAGTAGCCAAGGTGGCTGCAGAGGTATGGGACAAAACCCAGGATGTCCCAGAGTGCCGGCCATAAGTCAGCATCGCTCCTCTGGTGCCGTGCTGAGCCTTCCATTCCACAAGGCACCAACATCACAAATACGATTGCACGCTGTAGTGACACACAAACAAAGACAAATCAGGAAACTTGCATTTCCCCAGAGCTGAGGCATCACACCAAACGCAGCTGCCACGAACAGACACAAGAGCAGGCTGCCCTAGGTGTCAGCGCAGCCTGCTGAGCAGGACTCTCCTGCAGCCCACCCTACGGTTTGCAGCCTGCTCCATCCCGTGAAAGTCCAACAACAGTTTTTCTTCTACTACATGAACTTTGGACCACTTTCAAAGAAGAGTAAGTCATAAAAAGGGGCAAGTTCTTGCTGGCAGGGTATTGTGTTATATAGACTGAGGCCTACCCAAGTCCATAGTGCAACCTGGTTAAACAATACTTCATTTTTATATTGCATTTATAACACACAAATATTTGCCTTTGCATTTTCTGTCAGTAATAACGAACCATTCTCAGAGCAGCTGCTTCTCCATGCAGGCACTGCCAACCAATGCGTGCCTAAACCAGCGGGTGAGCAGCTGCAGCAGGAGCCACGGCTGCCTGGCAAGTTGAGTTTCCATTGAAAGGAAGGGGACAGCCTGTGCAAGAAGCATGGTTGCAGCTGATGCTGTGATGAACCAGCCATCTCCATTTCCCTCTTCTCCCCACTGCCTGCCTCCAGCAAGCTAAACCAGCATGTGAAGCAACTGCCCCCTCCAACTGTCAAGCAGCCTTCACACTGCAGAGTGGCCCCTTGCAGCACCGGGCACCGGATGGAAGGAGCACAGCACATGGTGGCAGGAAACCTCCTGGCTCTGGTCGCTGCAAACACCTCCTGGAGACCCAGATATACAGAGGAGAAGCTGTCAGGGAGGAGCAGGAGGAGGACACCCTTGCAACAGGGGTTACCTTTTTGTCACATCTACGCATGTACCTAGTACAGCAGGGTCTTCTGCCACTTGAACTCTAAGGGACAGATGGATAAACATAGCGAAGTGACTCAAATAAATGATTACTCTAAACAGCATTAAGGTATAAATGCCAGAGGGCACCACTTTGAGGTTTTGCACACATCCCTTTTGCCGTCTGCACCAGTTCTTGCATACCAGTCAAATTACATCCCATTTTTCTAAGCTTGAGGGTGCTTGGGATGACAGTAACAGGCAATAGAAACAGATTCTGGTGGCCACAGTTAATCTCTCTGCTTGACCTGCATGTTTTTCTTTTGGCACAGTATGAAGAAAGCCCTGTGCCATAATTATGTCAGTCAGTACCCTCGAGATGGCTGATAAGATCTGAATTCTACTGACTTGTGAAATGTGGTGAAGGTTTGTTTTGGTCCCATTTGTGGGAAAGAAGAAATTACATCAGGAAGATGATGCTTAACATCAAAAGAGAAGTGGCAGAGGTTTCTTAAATTCTGGATTGGTTCAGTTTTATGTGCATTATATTCCTTTAATATGAGGTGCTCTAAGATTTTTCACATGTTCTGGGGAAAACTGCAAAGCAATGAAAAACTTTCCAGTTTCTCTTGCAGGAACCATTCCTGCAAGGGCATTTTGACAAGTGAACTAATTAAATTACAGAAACTTTGAAACCCATGCTGTTAACAACAGAATAAATCCAGGAGTTTAGACCAGATGATATAGAAGCTTTGCTCTACTGAGTGATTCCTTTGGCCCTGATCAGAGCCGCAATACTGGACCAGGAGAGCCTGTGATATAACACAGCGTGAATATTTTTATGCTCTTTTTTCCCCCTCTCATCATAAAGACTGTATATTTTAAGAAGTTAAAAGATAATCTATATTTTGGGCAATTTTTTTCTATATTACAAAGAATTCCAGATGCTTGCAGGGAGAAAACTTTCCCTGCAAAGTAAACATTACTGAGTAGTGGAAGAACCCATCCCATTCCCACACAAGAGAAGAAGAGTCCTTGGCATTAAACCAGGCAACTGGTTTACTGCACATTTGCAAATGCACATTCTCACAGGCTTTAACTCCTACCTGACAGAAACATTTACACTCTTCACCAGCATTAAGCAAGGAAAGGGATATGGCTATTCGGTACAAAGAAGCTGAGCAGATCGTGCCTCAGAAAGCAAAATACCATGTCCTCTGACAGATGCCCGAGCCGAATCACTTAGAAAGCTCATCTTGTGGCTGAAGCACAAGACAAGGAGGGCTGAGCTCTGCTCCTAGCAGTTCTGCTCCGCACTCGGTGTGTGACCTAAAGCAAGTCACGAATTCTCTCTTCCTATTTCCTCTTTGGTGAAAATGATGACGATAATAAGTATTAATGATTCTGCTGAGAATAGACATTATCAACTTACATTTCCAAGTGTTTCTCATTTTTCACAGGAAATACACTGCAAATATCACTGCCCTACCACTACTGACTCTAACACCAATGGTTCAGAAAAACTTCAGCCCTACCACACTTATTCTCACAATTTCTTCCATCAGAAAACAGCACTCCTTATAAGAAACCACTGTTCAAATCAGTCAAGCAAAGGAGGAGCTGAAAGGCTTTCTGGGAGCAGCATCTCTCCAGGCTTGCCTTCCTTTCACATTCGTAACTTGCTCATGGTTGCAGATGGGATATTAGATTAACTGGCTCTTTCACAATGTATGGCTTTTCGTATGTAAGCTTACACTACAACTTTCTTGGAGCCCCCTACTATTTTGTACTGCTACTTGTCCAAAGCATTAGCTATGGAAAGTTGCACTGTGTGCAACCACTTACAGACTCAGAATTAAGCACATGTTGAATGCAATGGAAAGACTTTACACATGAGCCCCAAACAAATTTAAGTTCCCTGTTCTGCATTCGCTGAAAGGCTATGAATTGAGAGGTGGAAAAGAAGGAGGAGTTCCTTCTGGCTCCTACATCAGGGTACCCAAAACATGCTGGGAGCTATAAACATGGAAATCTGAATTTCCAAGGCTTGGTCAAGAGTTGAGCAGGTTCCAGGCAACAAGGAGATTCCAAACGAACAACTGTCCCAAACCCAAATGGTTCCAGCAGGAAGCAAATATGTCACTGTTAGTGACCTGGAGCAAAGGTACAAAGAACACTACTCATCATGCTGCATTGATTACCAGGGCAGAAAAAAAAACAAAACAAAAACAAACAAACAAGAAAAAAACAAACAAAAAGAAAAAAAAAAAACCAAAAAAAAAAAAAAAAAAAAAACAACCCCAAACAGATACAGAGGATACTGAGGAACAAGACAAACCACCTGAAAGCTATGATGTAAAAATCACTTTTGAAATATGCAGGCTCATTTATATACATATGGAGGACACCTGCAAAGCAGCAATTTAAGAGAAGCCTAAGGAGTGAGGGTGGACAGAACGAAACACATGTTTTAGATGGGAAAAAAAGGCCTGTGTGGTTTTAGGCAACATATTTAGGTCCAGGGATCCAGAGGAAAGGCTCTCAGGACTATGTGGTCAGACGTTAAATTGTAAGCTGTAGACAGCAGAGGGTTTTTTGTTTTGTTTTGTTTTTTAACTTTTTTTTCTTGAAGCTGCACCTTGCTCTCGGGGAACCCAGCCATGGCCCAGTTACAGCACTACGTTGAGGGAAGCGCTTAAAATGACACAACTGATCGAGAATAATGAGACACAGAGAAATACTAGAAGTTCAAATGAAATAAATATAAACAGTAGTGAGGCTGCAAAACATTGATCCGTAGAGGAAATGAAGTGGCTGTAGCATGGGATTTGCAACTAGCCTGCCAGTCTAGAGGGGTCTAAACAACAGGAAGGGAGAGGAATCATTTTGAGGCTGTACAATCAGAAAGAGCAAAGCAAGATTCTGCAAATGTAAATCACTAGAGGAAAGCCCTGTATGCCATTCACAAGGCTCCGCAAGAGCTGGCGGATAGAAAATGATCTTTTTGAAAACAGGGGAAGACTAGTGACAATCCCAATCCCAAAACACACTGACCATGAGCCACCTGGCACTGCACGAAGCTGCAGAAAGAGCACACTCTGTTTGCAAACACCCACAGAGCCAAACCTCGCTGACGTCCTTCCCCTTGAGAGGACAGGGCTGCCCTTTGGGGTAGCTGACCGGGGTTCGGTTCCCGGCCCTGTCACCAGCGGCACATCAATCTCCAGGCCACTCACGCAGCCAGCCTGGGCCCCAGCCTTCCACCCACGGACCCGGGGTCACCACAGTGTCCCAGGGCCGCTCAGGGGTTGCCCACGCTGGGGATTTCGGGGTGGGGAGGGTCGGGGGGAGGCCTGCACTCCTCTGGGGAGGCTGAGGAGCTGCAGTGGGGTGCGAAGGCCACAGGCGCTCGTCCCACGGGTGAGGGACAAGTGTGCTGACGCCCTCTCAAATAAATCCGTTCAGCAGGGTGGAGTCTGCCTTGTTTTAACTCTACATGCAAATTATATCCCTCAACAACCTCCCTGCAAATATTTTCTGGTTTCTCACACCCTGCCCTGGGCAGGAGCAGGCTGTTTTCTCTGCAGATCCTCTGGCTGCCTTTGGAGCTTTCGGTTTGGGCTATTTTGATTTTAAAGAAGGGAGAGAAGCTTGCGAGACAGCACAAGTTGCAGGGAAAAAAAACAAAACCAAAACCCCAAACAACCAGAGGGAAAAAAAAAAAAATGCAGGCGAAGCTGTTGTGCTAATTCCCGCTCAGCCAGTGCCGGTGGTGGCCCGTGCCAGGGGCTGCGACCTCGCCACCTCCTCCGGGCGCCAGGCAAAGGAGCCAACCTCTGCCTCACCTCCCCGGGGAGACACGGCACCTTCCCCTCCTCCGGCCCGGCCCCGCAGCGCAGCCCCTTACCTGCTTCCCAGCGGCAGCGAGGCAGAGGAGAAGGAGCCAGCAGCCTGACGGGACGGGCATGTCTGGGTGTCTGACTCTGCGTCCTCCTGTGGCTCCTTTTCCTGCCACCGAAGAGAAACTAGATCCTTCCAGCCAAGACCCCGAGCCCCGGCAGCCGAGTGAGGCACATTTGAGCCAGCTACTTCTCCTTCTTCCTTTCCTTCCTCTCAGCTACACGAAGGGAGAAGAGAGAAGAAGAGAGAAAAAAAAAAAAAAAAAAAAAGCGCCTGGCTGTAGTTCCCACAACATTTCCTCAGACTTGACATGCAGGTTTTTTTTTTCCCCCTCTTCTTGTCCCTCCCTTTCCTTTCTCCACCCCCTTTTACAAGAAGTTTAGTCACCAAGCCCACGTACCTCCTCCGGCCGAGGGGGACTGCTTTCCCAGCATTTCTCTCCACGGCCATCCATCCATCCATCCATCTGCCTCCCACCCTCTGTGCCCTCCATTCCAGCCCTCCCCTCACCTGGCACCTTCCCTCTCCTCCCGCCTCTGGATATTGCCTTAATGCTGTCAAGAGGACATCTTATGCCTCAGATGGCCTACCACCTTGTGCTCTGATCCGCCCTGGCACTGGGGAGAGCCTCCCATCCTGTCCCATCCCATCCCCTGTCCCATCTCTGCTCCCACAAAACATCCCCGCAGGTGCCAGCCTCAGCATTTGGTGCAGCTCAAGGCCCCCCAAGCACTTTGCTTTGTCTGACAAGTGGGAGCTGGCAGGTGGGATTGCTGCTAGAGGAAAGAAAAGCAGGAGAGGTGCTTCAGGAGCTCTCCTAAAACACCCTGCACCATGCACGGGGTCAGTCCCTAGCACCTGACTTGGGGCAGGGTGTACAAAGTGGCCTCCTGCCCCCCCCTGCAAAACACAGGCATTGCTGACATCGCCAACCCAGCAGCAACCGCCTTGCCCACCAAGAGAGCAGTGGCAGCTGGTGGCATGGCATGCCATCCACGGGCAGAGCTGGTGATGACCCTGGACTTGTGAAGAGCGCAGGACTCCTCTGCAGCGGGGCAGGGCAGGGCAGCACGTCAGTGCCAGTATACGGGGGCTGAGGATCCAGCAGAGCTGATCGTGTCATTACACCACCTTCCCTGCCTCCCCACGCTCACATGCCTGCTGTGAAATAAGCTGGGAGCATTCTTCTGACTTGAGCGAATAAGGAAGTTGTTCTTTCACTTGTGTATTTAGATTTAACCCTTGACCAGGGGGGAGGGAAATTAGTTGCTCTATGTTTGCAAATAAATAAATAAATTCAAACACAAAATATAAGAAGAGAATATACATAAATGTAAATTCCTTACCTGTGCTGCTGTGGTCTGATTTCTGCTCAGAGGAGTGATCCTCAGAGCCAGGGAGCACTGGGCACAGAAACATCTGCTGGGTTTCTCTGCTGTAGCTGGTGTGGAGGGCTTGCCTGCATGGCAAAACAAAGCTACAACCTTCACTCCACCTGTGCGTAGTTTCCAGTTTCAACACTTAACACCCTCAATGTCCTCTGCAAGCATGGGGCCACGCCTGATCTGTGCTCAAGCAGGTCTCAGTGCCCATGTTCCTCTGCCTGGTCTCCACCATGGCGTGGCTGTTTGGGCACTGGGAGCTCCTGTGTGGGTTTGATGCTCCACAACGGGATATGGGCCAAAACAACACTGCACAATGTGCCTGGCTTAGGGCCAGGGGTTGGTCCTGCTGCCCATTGACCTCAAGAAGAGCTAGGACAAGGGACATGCTGGTGGGTTTTAGCAAGCCATAGAGCTTGCAACTGCAGCGTCAGAGCCCTGCTGACCTGCCAGAGGAGTCGAGGGTCTCACCACACTTGGGCTGGACAAGCTACAGCTCTGGTTCCAAACAGAAAATGAGTTGGGGGTAAGGGGTGGGAGAGATGGTCACAGCACCCAGCCTGCCCAGTAGGCAACATGTACAAAGCTGACTTCACAGGGGGCTTTGCAAGATCAGGTGTGAGGCGTAGGTAACGTTTGTGCCCAGCTGCTGGCAGCTACGCTGTTCCTATTCCCCAACAATCCTGGAGGGAGCCTGGTGAGACAGTGGGGCAGTGCCAGGTGAGATCCTTCTGCCAGAGCCACACCACCCACTGCTGAAAACTCACAGCCCTGTGCCAGCCAGGGCGTTTTAAAATATTTGTATTTAAGGTACAAGGAAATGTTTCTTTTTAAACAGAACAGTCTGTTAAGTCTCTTCCCCTTTTCGCATTTAGCACAATACCAAAGCTGTAGGCTGTGTTTATTTACCAGCTGCTCATTTTAACCACAGATTTACAGGAGCAAACTCACATTGTCATGAGCAGTTAGACATGTTATTGGCTCACCCTGAAGGTGCTGAGTAAAGGCTTTGAAGGCACTGAGTAAAGCCAAGCCCTGTTCAGCTCAGAGGAGCACTGGATAGGTACTTTTGAGTTCTCATCCCTGATCCTGCCTGATATATTTCTTGTTCAGGCTGAGATTTCTCTCATTTTCTACCACTGTGACAAAATTGCCTCATTTTGAAAGTTCAGACATTTTCCTCTGAGTTAAATTTTATGTTTCTGAGCCAAAACCCACAGAAACCACTACTGGGTGCTTTATAGTCATAAGTATTGCAGTAGATTGTTAGAAACTGAAATGTGAATGTTAGAAAATATGAACTAGGGAATAAATGTATAGGAGAAAGTGCTGTCAATGCTCTCACGTTTATGGCATATATTATTCTGTGTAGCACAAGTAAAAACTAAAAATTTACACCAAAACTGATTTCTCAGCCTTTTCTTTTATAGAAAAGATTTTTTTTTTCTATTATAGAACACTAGTTTTTCAGCTACCTTTGCAAAGCACCTGTTTTGAATAAAAACCAAAATGCTTGAAATCTAAAAATTTCAAACTTACAGTGGCACTCGGGTCCCTCTAGTTTCTGTTCACCACTGTGGCATGCAAGCCTAAACTGGACTGGTCTGCCTTCGGGATGCCCTTTCTAGAGAAGAAAGATGGAAAACCATGTGCAGCCTTAGAGGTGCGAAGACTCAAGAGAGTCCCCTGGATGATATCAGGATCCCTTCCCTGGTGAAGGCTGCCATGGAAAACAAACCACAAGCATGGCTGACCGCTTAGCAGGTCAGTACAGATCTCTTCTTACCTCCTTCCTAAAGAGGGAAACGTGGAAAGTACATACTAAATACAATTTTAAAATAAAAAAATTTAAAATAACTCGTGATGCACTGTTTCTCCCAGGAGGGAGAATTAGGAAACCTAGGGAGAGAAGCAAAACTGAAAGGCGCATGGTTGCACCCCAGGATGCCTCTTCACGTTGCACAGGGAGGCAGTGGAAGAGCTTCCATTCCCTTGCCTCTCGCATCCTGTAGAGGGATGAGATGAAGGGTTTTGTTGGGCGTAGGTCAAAGTTTTTCTTTCACTAGATGTCGTAAAGGTTGGCTGGGGTTTCAGGACTCTGAACTCAATACAGGCTTTGTAAATATGAGAACCTGCCTCTTAGCAGGTGAGTGAGAAACCCAGTGCATGTGCAAAGTTACAGCTCTAGGAAAGAGCCCTCTAAATCGAGGGCATGCCTTGGGGGGCAGGTGGGCCAGCAGAGCAGCTTCTGGAGCATCAGCAACCTGTGCACAAAGTCTGTCATGGGGCCAGGCAGAAAGGCTGCCTCCAGCTGCCTCATCGCCCGCCACAGGGAGAGGGCCCTACTAGCTGATCCAATACATCAAGGTCAGGTTGGATGGGGCTCGGGGCAACCTGATCTTGTGGAAGATGTTGCTGTTTACCGTGGGGGAAATCAGACTAGATGGCCTCCATGGTCCCTTCCAGCTCAAACTATTCTATGATTCTACGTGGATCTTTTCACTGAGCTAAAGAGAAAAAACAGTAGAAAAACATCTGCACACATTTAGCACAGGGAGTTCTAGTTTCTGCTGAGGTCTCTAGTTATTAAAATAATTCCATCTTAAAAAAATCTATTATTTAAAAAAAAAATACATACACAAAACCATGCTATCAACTTGGAACTGTTTTCTTCCTGTGAAATGCACGGTTCCATAGCAGATTATTGCTCAATGTCCTTGAGATTTTCAAACGCACAAATATTTTTCATGACAGAGTAACTCATGAAGCTCCTTAGTTACACTGGTGTAGTTTACACAACACACCTTCTACAATCCCACAAAAACCTACCAGTGCTGAATGCCTGTCAAAAACCTGAAGTTTGCAACATTCAGAAGAAAAAAGCTCACAACCAGCCACAGCTAATGTGTCAAATATTGGAAGCAGGTACAAGCACACACTAAGCTGATAGGTTATAACCAACTACTGTAGCAATAACAATGTCTACATACTTCCGGAAGGGACTACAAAGTTGTGGTGAATTTTTAGCTTTGAATATTTGCTCATGCTTGTAAGAGACACCAACCTGCTGACCTCCAAGGCTTAAGTCACATATTCGTTCTTCGCACAAGAGCACTGCTGGCATGAACTCGGGAGCTTGAGCTGCCAGGATACGCCTCAACCTCTGTCCTGCCTGGAGATGAGTCTTTTAAGGCTGGCAAACACCCAACAACCCCTCAGCAGAAGGACTGGGACCGCAACTCCCCTGCAACACCCTGTAACACCCCATTACAGTTCCGCAGAGCCACCCTGCCATTTTATCTAAAAGCGCACTTAACGATCGTCAACTTCTTTGAAAACTCACCTGAATATTGAGATGACTCAGAGCAACAGAGTGCATTCATCCCTCAGCAAAGGGTCAAAGCTAAATGAAACCTTATTAATTCCCTATTAAACAAGACAGCTGCTTCTTCCCTGTCCCCACTTCCCTGATCCCCTTGCAGCATATTTAAAGGGAAGGTGTAACACGCTTGTCAGAATGACACACAAGATCCCCCAAGGCACATCCTTCACTACAGCTGCTGTAACTTCAGCAGGACTCCACCGTACTGCCTCCCCCTCAGCTGCACCTGAAGCTGAAAAGGTTTCCCAGGTTTTGGGGAATGGTAAAAATCTCCATTAACATATAGGGCAAAGAGCAGCAGCACAAGACCATAATCACAATAATTTTGGGAACAGCAATATGCAAATATACTGCAGACAGCCTTGTTTCTATGCACACAGTATTTAAATGGTAGAAATAAAAGGTATCTGCCTCTGTGGGATAGAAAAGTTGAAGGTTAGAGTACAAACCAGCCTGAAATACAGTGAATGAAGGATGCTGTGAAGAGCACATGCAATACCAGAGCTGGGAAAGGAGCCAGACAGGCCACTGTCATGGCGTTGGCCCTTCACACCACCTCACGAGTCACCTTTTCAAGTCACTGACTTCTACAGTAGAACGGCTCAAGCTCGAAGTATCTAGGAACTAGAAGTCTTCAGTCTAAGAAAGTCTTTCACTACACTGGAAGTATGACTGAAGTTCAAGCTCAGCATGTAGTGCAGATACCTCCAAAGATTTCAGCTGTTTACCACTGACTTGCCTGTCTGTTACAAACTCTACAAAAGCAGAATCATCTTTTCTTACAGCCTACCTGTAAGCATGAAACCTGACCAGCATTAACCCTAACAGCAGAATGCTTTAGAAACAGCTTCTCTGAACATGATTACTCATTCATGGTTACTCATCGAGATTAGTTCACACATGATATATTAGTATGCAGCACGATAATCCAGGACTTTATTAACCTACTTATTCAACAACAGCACTCCTCTGTGCCTTTCTTGACCAATTTTATAGTCTAAACCAAATTAGCTACATATCTGAATACGTTTGCTAGAAATGTTAGCCAAACACACTCAGTGAACCAACTAGCCCCCTTTAAGTCTTGCTGCCTGGCACCATACTCCAATCCTGTAATTCATTAGCTTTTGCATCTAATGCAAGAAATTCAGTGATTCTGCCTTGGATCAATGCCGTGCCAATCAGCTTGTTATCCTGGCATATCAATGAATTTCTGCCCCATGAAGCTTTGCTGGTTCTTCATGGTTTACTTAAATATCAACACCAGAAAGTTTCACATGGGAAATTACTTAAAACATTTTGAATGCATGATACTCACCTTCAGAAACTGCATGAAAATGTAGAGCCTCTTACTCCAGGAACAGAAAAACACCATTAGCACTATCACAATGCAGAGAATAGAAATATTCCACACTTCTGCTTTTTCTGCACCATTTTGAATCATCTTACCATCCATATGTAGCAATGAATTCCCACAATATATTACAAAAACTCCTCCTTGTTCTTCACAACAGATCTTTTTCATGAACAATTTTTATAGTTTAATCTTAACATTTTAATTTGCAAACATCAGCTTCCTCATTATCTCTAACCACGAATCCATTCAAAGTCTGCTTTTAGTTCTTCTAACCAGACTATACTTTTATGTACAGCCATAGCACCATTTTTTTTTCTCTTCTTGGTGCGAAAGGGGAGTGGGACAGACTGACAGAAGAAGAATGTGCAGTTTTTTTTAAAGAGCTCCCTTTATTCACCTTGATTAGAAGATAAGAAAAAGTTGCCTCATTTATTCAGAAAACAATCTATTTCAGAACAAAATACATGCATACTATCAGTCAGCCTTATGTTAATTTGCAGAAAACATATTTAGATTATGAACACTTGTTCAGGCAGCCATGTACCTTCAGCCCACTGATCGATCATCTTTGCTGAAGAGCACAAGAGTCAATCCTTTAAAGAAAGACACTAAGCTTCTGAAATTACACTACGGTCAACATGAGACCTTCAACATATACCCGAAGAAGAATGTGCAGTTTGTTGAAGTTCAGGCAGAGCTAGTAAAGCCAACACTTTGGTTTGGTGTGTCGTGGTTTTTTTGTTTGTTTAACAGAAACCTCATTGGGGAAAAATGATAAGGAATTGAAGATAACCCTTTGGGGATTAATTGCTGTCCTCTTTTAATGAAGTATTTTCTCCTAAAAGGCTTACTTAACTTGTTTTATGTAACAATAGGAGGAAAACAGTTAATTTTAAAACATTCTGGTAATTATTTTCTTTAAAGATTTCTCGCTTTGCTTTCCAAATTCTGAATGCTACAGTGCTATAGCTACGAGGAAAAACAAACAAACAAACAACAAACAAAACAAAACCCCCACAGAACAACTTCTTGCCATCTTCTTGAAAATTTGTCAGTATATAACTAATAAATATTTAAGAAAAAAATCCTGCAACCAATACATACGCTAACAGCCTGAAATTTAGGAGATGAAACTCCTGAAGACAATCTGCATCAAGATTGTTGGTTACACAGATTTTTTTTTCACCTCAGTAGTTACTATGACAGGGGAGCTGTTATTCCTGGGATTCTCACTCAAATTCTCCTTGGATCAACAGGTATGAAGTAAAATGTTGACTAGCAAAAGCTAAGCTTTGCAAGGGGCTGGAGAGACTGCACCCATATGCTATATTTATACTAACAAACTAGAGTCTCATCCCACAGTCATACAGAGTTAAACTGCTGTCACAGTTTTTTGGCTTGTGCCCATCAGCAGGTTCCCAGACACTGGCTGAAGTTCAGCATGGGCTAGGAGCCATTCTCACAGGCAGCTGCCCTGCGTTGGAAAGTAAGAGTTTAACCATAAAGTCATTTTGGTCTCATGACTACAGAGCCATCTCTGGCACTGTAACTCTAGGACATAGGAAAAAAAATTAAAAGTGTGGCATGGGAGAGGAGGAGACCCTGCATGAAAAAGGCAATAAAGCCATGTGACTAGAAGCCAGAGTGAAACAGGCACCTTGAGATGGGAAATCTAGCAAGTTCAGTCTACCATCTGCTAGGTTAAAAAAAAAAAAAAAAAAAAAAAAAAAAAAAAAAAAAAAAATAAAAAAAAAAAAAAAAAAAAAAAAAAAAAAAAAAAAAAAAAAAAAAAAAAAAAAAAAAAAAAAAAAAGAGGCTAAAGAATTTCTGCACATTAGACTTCTCTCCTGTAACAGCTGGTTTAATGCGATAACCTTTTTTAGAGAATACTAAAAGTAACAAGACAAAGCAGGTATACAAAATTTTTTATTGACAACAGAACAGTAAAGAGGAATGTCACCACTTGCCATTCCTCAGGAATGTCTCCATTTCACAGTTAGTCTGCTGAAAGTATACTTTCATGGTAACAAGCAACATGAAGGCATGGAGCTGTCTGTAATCTCAAGAAAAATGTTTCAGTGCAGTGTAAAGGGACCGACAGTGTGCAAGTGTGTAGCAGGCCCTGTCACAACACAGACATGGCAGGCAACTTTATATGCAGAGCCAACAGGCACAGACATGAAGCAGGCAGAAGTCTCAAATTATCTCCATTATTTCCATCTAAAGGCAATACCTTAAGTGCTGCTCCATCCACATTCTGTTTCACAAGTGCATACTTTCTTCACTTCTTTTGCTTCCCCTGTCCTCAAAGATCTTAATACCTCCTGAATGGGAACACCTCAGAGATAGCCTGAGCTTTGTATTTTGCTACTTCACACCAGTTCATGCATGCACTTGAGTTTACTTTCAGAAGCTTATATTGACATAAAAAAGGAAAAAAAAGTGCTGATTAAGAATAAAAGGATTTAGTTGTTAATGTTTCCTTGCTAACAAAAATATTTGGTAGTTGCTGAAGATAATCCTTCTAATGTTATTTTTATAAAGTACGTATGCAGTCTACTTAACATTTTAAATAAATTGGATGTCAATCTTAACATCATTTCAAATACTCTGAAATTAAATTTGAACTGAGATTCACTCTAAACAATAAAATATCTTAATTTTAGCTTTCACGGTACACAGAACTGCACACTGAGTGCAAGTTGAAAGCACTCTTTCTCCTGCATAAGTTTCCTCTGCCTGCAGAACTGTCCTGGGACCCCCATGTAGTAGTTTAAACATTTGTTAACACCATTCTATGATTTATTAATTTATCATGTTTTTTCCTTTACTTAGTGGATGTGCCTCTGGATGTGTAGACTGGTTGTTAAAGTGCTTTAAAATAAAATGAACACCCCAACAAAATAAAACATCCCTCAAAAAACCTCAACAGATGTGAGAATTTTACATGAAGGACTTTGTACAGCATTTACAATGTCAGCAGAAAGCATCCGAAACATGAACATTCCCTGCAAACTGATGCAGTGCAAGCAGTCTCATACATTAGATAATGCAATTCCTCTGGATTCAAGATGCACAATACTTACAAAAACAACCTTAGAAGCACAGACAAATGCTGGTGGCTCTTCCTCGTTTTTAGAAACGTAATAAAAAAATCTGCATTACTCTTTCATAATTTAAATACATAAGTAATCTCCACTTTTATTACTTCATGACAATGACTTCAAATTTACATTATTTTAAGTACCGTCATAATAGCTCCATGTATAATACAGATATTTGCTGATATCCTGTCAGAAAATTAAAAAAAAACCCTTCCACTATATATAAAATAAAATTATGCTGGAAAGACAAGAACACAGAACAGGGACTTGGTACAGACTATGATTTCAGTTTTATATCAACCACAGTTAACCCAAAATTAACAGATACACAGCGATATTCAAAAGCAGTGCAAATATCTTTGGAGGTTAGAATAAAATTGTACTACAAGAACATAAGACAGAAGAAATTAAAAGGCAAATACTTCAAGTACAGGAACCAGTCTCTGGGAGGTCCATCTTAGTGTTAGCTGGGAGTTCCTTTTCCCATCTTACTTCTTCCTCTGGAACACATTAGCCAACATTGCACCTGATGTAGTCAGCTGGCCCATTTTGTTCAAGAAC
This sequence comes from Syrrhaptes paradoxus, assembly GCA_013400615.1. Taxonomy (NCBI): domain Eukaryota; kingdom Metazoa; phylum Chordata; class Aves; order Pterocliformes; family Pteroclidae; genus Syrrhaptes; species Syrrhaptes paradoxus. The sequence goes on along the minus strand of VZTO01007328.1, from coordinate 16,084 downwards.
TTGGTCTTTGTGTCTTCACTCACAAGGCTCGCTGCAATCGACATTGAGCTAGGAAAGCAAAAAGTTTAGTGACATAAGACTACTAAGGAAAAAGAGCCCTGTGCTGTTACTTAAACAACTGAATTCTCTCTGCATTTTCAAAGTTTCAAGATCACAAGAGACCAGTCTATCAAGAATTGAAGAACCATGATTTCCAAGACCAAATACAGACTGTTAAATTAATTATCATGCCCTCACAGTCCTAGTGAAAAGTTGTAAACCATTTTTGTGCATGCTAATTTTTTTACCTTTTACCTTTAGAAGTCACCACATTAGCATTTGTTAGCTATTTAGCAATTGCTCTAGTGACAAATAGCTGTCTGAAAGATCAGCTTTACCTTCTCACTGGAAATGTCAATCTTATTTAATATAAGAACAACACTGCTGGCTCAGACCAAGGATCTATCTAGCCCAAGTGTCTTGCCTCCAACAGTGACTATTAGCAGACACGTAGGGAAGAGTCAAAGCAAAGTAAGTACAAAACAGTGACCTCTCACCTTAATTTCCAGCTATTATTTTCCAAATATTTTCACCTGAGCAGAGTTTAAAGTTGGTGTGCTTTGTCAATCTGGTAAATGTAAATCCTAATGAATCTTTGTTTTACATCACTTGTTCAGCTTGCCTTTGATCCTCTTTAAATTTCTTGTAAACCCCACCACAGAACACTGAGTCCTATGAGGTCTACCCCTCATTGGGTAAAGAACTTTCACCTCCTGGTTGTTGTGAATGCGACTCCTACTTGAGTGTTCCTACTTCATACTTACTAGAAAAGACAATGGACAGTCCGTAATTTTCCCACAAAGTGGGAGCAACCTAATCAATGCTAAACCTACAAGATGCTACAACTTCAAACAATATGTTAAGAAATTATTCCAATGCCGCATAATTAACTATTTTTTTTTAATTTACGACGTCACTGAGCTCAACTTTAGATACACGTAACTCTTCAGCACAGTAGGAATAATCTGTCTTGAGACAAGAATGCAACAAGACAAATGTATGGTAGCAGGAATAAATATTCCATACTGCCTATATTTGTAGTTAAAATGGCAAACATATTTTTCAACATTAGACGACACCAATTTTACAAAACATCACCAGTTAAATTCTCCCTTGTGAGCTCAATGTGGACTCTGCATTTCAAAATTATACCTGGGACCACAAGGTCCGTCTTACTGGCACAGGCCAGCTTCCGCAAACTGACTTTTCAGTCTGCAAGGTTATATAAAAAGTTCTGTTAGATAGTTTTGCATTAAGGCATGTCAAATTGAAGTTAACTCCAAATTGCTTCAATAGAATTTGAATTATTTATTCAAAGGTAGCATGGATACATTCAGTGTTTTTTCCCATTTCATACCACAAAAGAAGGTGCTTAGCGCTTGGCAGTAACCAATTCTGGTTCTTTATAAACAGAGTATTTGAAAAAACAAAAGGTAAGCTTCTCACTAAAGCTGTACGGTGGCTTGACAGGTAGCTTAACTGTATCGTAACTATAACCCCTCAAATGTATCCTCCTTCCATCCTTTCTACTTTTTAAGCTGAAGTGACTCCCTGTCTTTACCACTTCCCCAGTGCCTAACGGACCTCGATCCTTGCAGGGGCCTTAGGTATGCCTCACAGAGCATACCCCAGAGTATCACAAAGCATACTCTTAAGTCTTTTTTTTAGTACATCTCTTGCTAATGAAGGTGGTTATGCAAATCAGTCATCTCATTGTAAATCTTATTATTAGTTGGTATTTTCTGAAAGCTCTATGAAGTTCCTAACTATCTAATAATTAGTGTTTAAGCACCATTTTATTGAAAAGACAATTTCTGAATTTTTAGTAAAGTTTAAAATTTTGAAAACTGTTCTCAGGTTATATCTCTTTTTAAACAACAACCGATTAGAATTGACATTTTATTTAAAAATAATAATATTTTAATTCTATTTAGCAGCCAGTGATGAAGATATATAGCTGTTTTTAAATTATTTATAAACTTTTAAAGTGAAATATTTCTTTCACATACAATCACATAGCTAGACATCTCTGGCCACATATTTCCAGTTGATAAAACTTGGTAGGTAAGTTACTACTACTGTAAGATGGATTACTTGTGCAATTTCCCTTGATTTCATGATAAAGCAAGGGCATATAAATTATGTAGATAACAGTTTATACTCACTATTAGGTGGTTAATAACAGGAAGCTATTCCAGCCTACGACATATCCTAGAGTTATGTGTAACTAGGGAAAATGATCTGGGAAATCGAGTACAATCCAAGCATTAGCAAGATTAAGAAAATAAAATTGCTCACTTGAGAAAAGAAAGGCTAGCAACTGATGACATAGCTGTAGTTTTCAGCAAACTGCTGTCATTATTCTAATGAACCTGAATAAGCCTAAGGAAAACCAGGAAATATTCAATTGACTTTCAAAACAGTTTTGAGGGATATAAGCCATCTGATGTTAAAAATTAAAAATTAAGAACTGGAGTGTCTAGAAGTTCATGATTTCTAATATTATGTTACTGTAAATAGAAAACTAATTCACAACACTTGACATACTTAAAAGCTTACATATGCCCCAGAAATATTTCTGTTACTATATAAACATTTAAACATAGTAATAAAAGCAATAAGAAATAAAATAATTTGAGTCTCATATCTTTAAAAAGTAATCAGAGAACCCAACAAGGCAACAACATATCTTGTTTGAAACACACAGTCCTATAGAAAAGCCCTTGCATTTACTCATTATTCAAAAAACAAAACAGAAACCAAACACAAACAAAAATAATGTGTCAACATCAATTTTTTGACCAGTGTCTAGATGAATGACACGCTACATAGAATTCTGCATGGTTTATGAGGAAGCTTTAGGTCAAAACAAATGTTCATGCTGGACATTTAATAAAAATCAGTTTGTAACATAAGTTGTTACCCATGATTGAAATATCTTGTTAATTGCTAAAGAAAATGTTTAACAAAAGTGGCTATCCATTATTTAAAGAGACAGTTTAATATTTTTTAAAACAATATTAAACAGGTTGCTGTGACCCCATATTATTTGACCAACCTTTTTTAACTGAGGGGCAAAGACAAAATAACCAACAGTATCTTATGATTATGATAAATCAGTAATTTATCTCCTGGTTGCATGTAAATCCTTTGCCAAATATATATTTAATGCTGAAATTAGGAACTGAAATTGGCAAGGGCTTAGCAAGAAAAAGGAGATATTAATGTCTATGAAAGGGTCATTCCTTCAGTGGTAAAATATTTCATGTTACTTTTGTACAGTAGAAGATTGCAACCATAGCTTGATTTTGAATAAGAAAGGGGAAGGCTAATTAAAGATTGAAGCAACACATTGTGAAGATTTATCCTTTTCAAATCTTACAGCTTTCAGCAGTTGCATTCTGAAAGAAAATACACTGGATGCAATATCATGTTTGCATTTATCTGTTTTGGCAATGGCTTAACAGGACTGATTTAAAAAATATTTTCATAAGATGGATTTTAAGTAATACAGACCTCTTACATTTAGATTAACGTGTCTGCACTGATATAAGCTAAAGCACTCAGACTCTATCCATGTAGAGAACAGGTTTGGTGAACTAAAGAGATTAAAACATTTGAGAGAGGCAAAAGCACACATCTGAAAGAAAAAAAATCAAAACCCCTGTCCATCTGAAGAGCATCACTTGAGAATTAGGAAGAGTTCAGCAAAGGAATTTTGTTTCGTAACCTTAGGTTTCAGAGTTTAGTTAATAAAGGTAAGACAATAAAAAACCTTCAGGTTAAGGTTAATGATGTTCTTTAAAGAGACCAGTTTGATATTACATACATTAGCTGTGTTTTGGGACAGAAAATGTATTTTTTCGGAATATGTTTGCCTAAGAAGGAAACAATTTCATATTTTTTAATGATGTCTCCTAAAAGGTTGTAAAAAAGTTGCTTAAGAAGTAATAAATTAGTTCACTTTTAAAAAAAAACCCATTTACCAGACATAAGTCATATATTTAGATACATACACTGCTTTTATTTTTTATCTTTACATAGTCAAAGTCTGAGGTAGTAGTTTTTTTACTGCACAAAGAAAATGAAAACGAAAAAAGAATATCAGTCTGTAGATTAAAAAAAGGAGTCCATAAAAACTAGGCAGGGGAAATATTTACAAAGTAATAGATGCCCATGTATGCAACTGATTCTAACATATCAACCTGTTAGTCAAAATATTATGGTATTGCTTATGTGAAGGGATGTCCTTGCACAAGGTGGTTGGTGAGAGTCTACAGCAATTGCTTAGCATCAGATCTGCAAAGAGTCTGGCTGTCAATTCTGCCTTATCACAATTACCTATTGCGTACCTGCTACACAAGGCACATAGTACAGGGAAACACTGATAAAACTAATGTTTGCTTGCAAAAAGTAGGATGGGTCTAATGGGGCGACTAGCAAGTTTCTATCTTGCCAATAATAATTATCGGTAGGTTGTTTTCTAAGGAAATAGCAGGCTTATGTGCCAACCTTCAATACAGCTGAAGGCAAGCTAAGCATTCACCATTCCTTAAAAACAAAAAGCAAAGAGCTGCTGAAGAATCTGAAAGATACAAGAGGGGGAAGGGCATTCAGAGTATAGCTACTGGGGGGACGGACACACGGTGCGTGCCAGAAAGCTCTACTTAAGAGAAGGCAAAAAGGATAAGGGCAAAAGCACAAAGCTTGAGGAAGTAACATAGTGAAGCCCTGAGAAAAAACAACAGCATGAACGGTTCAATTTTCTGGTTTTTGCCTGACTGGCTCTTTGTTGCGAGCAAGGAATATGCCTGTGGAGTGATTAAATCAAATAAACCTTTTCTTATTCTGCGAGTAACTAATACATCAAAGATATACCTATTTCATAATGAAAACAGCCACTCAACTGGAACACAGTACTGTCCGTACTTCATAATATTGCCACACGAACAGGAAAGAAGGTAACAGATAGTGCATTCCTCAGATCTTAAAGGTTTTGTATTTCTTCTTCCTTGAACAGGATTTCTATATGACTAGACAGAACCAACTACCTTATTAGAACAGATACACTATGGGTTGTGATTTGTTGTAGAACCTTGACATTTTCAGTCTTAAAATTATTTGTTCATATCTAGTATACCTTGAAGAGTTAACCTGATATGCTCATGTCTCAAATGGATTCAGTTCTTTTAACACTCCTTTCATTATCAACTACACCAGTAAGCAGGCTAATTACCACTAGTAAAGCCTGATATATTTTATTTGGTGCATGAGAGAGTGACTCTTTCCAGACCATGTCTCTTGTGTTCAATTCTTGTACGCCTTTCTTATTTCAGTCAAACTACTGATTGCTTCCAGGATTTTCCCTGAGCTTCAAGAGGTAAATTCTATCAATTTGTTACAGATATGGAAGCATGACATAAACAAGTTTCAGTAATTGTTTTGATTCCCATAGCAAGGTATTAGGACTAAGGACAGCTTCTCTTTTCCAGATACCTACTGTTCTTCTCAAACTCCCCTGGCAACACTGCTAAGGATTTATTAAGTTATATAATGACCAGTAAGAATTTACTTGCTGGTATGCCATTCCAGCAACAAGCAGGCGAAGGACACATGCATTTCATCATAATGATGCTTAGCTTTCCAAATCTGTGGGTCTGTTAGCTTCTTTTATTATCAGGAGACACACACACACACAAGATAACACCTCGACCACATGCAGAGAACTGATGCACGCACACCATGTGTCTGACGCCTCATTGAAGAGCTGTGTTTACTGTGTATTTGTAGAATGGGTGTCTTACTGAAGTGCAACATAGATGGCATTTTCCCAAAGCCAGCGTATTTACCAAACAGCATATTCACACAGGTAGGTCAGTTTATACACTGGAGAAACTGTTCTTGTGTGCACTAGTCACACTCAAGCAAACGCAGCAGCCTGGGACAGGTCATTACCACAACCAGAACAATTCCTTCAGCCTGCAGGCCACTCCCACGAAAGACAGTGGCAACATGCACGCCACATGCGTTGCTCTAAGCACTCAGACCAAGCACTCCCTGCTTTCTCAGATTCAGGACAGAAATTCAATTACTGCTTTAAATGGATAAAAAAAATAAAAAAGTAACATGGGAAAACAAGAATGTTATTGCTATGATACAAATAAAAATGTGTTGTCCCGTGTTTTACACTGGAGACAGAAACGACCATAAACTGAATTAAAGTTCCTGAAATCTGCTTTCAAATACAGAATATGTCAAGTGAAGGATTTCTGGTCACAAGCCTTGGACACCATTATGGCTCCGCAGAACATTAATCTGGAGGCACAGAAAAAAGAGAAGTGGAAATCTTACCCCTGTGGTTCTTGGACGGTCTTGTTTTCCACTTTCTGTTCACACTCTTTTATCATAGAGCTTAAAATAACCTAAGACACATAAGGAAGAGATAGAAATGACATTTTTTCTTTCACATTAGCACTTCATATGAAATCTACTCCGCAACTAATTCTGACATTAGCAGAACTGTTTAAGAAGCTTGTTATTTTTCAAGTGCATTTAAATTCCAGCTATCTGATAATTCCTTGTGGCTAGAAACAACAAAACCATTCAAAATACTTTAAGGAAGAAAATGTTTTTGAAATAGTTACAGGAATTCAAGACTCCCTCCTGCTTCCCCTGGCTTTTTAAAATAGAGCTAAAGCAAACTCACTTCTGTGACACACCTCCGTATCTTCCTTTTTTCAAACAATACTTTTATTTATTAGCAATTAACTTTGATATATGCTCACCCTCCATTTTCCTTTAGAGAGTTTTCAAGTACCTTTTAAAATTTTAATCTTTACTAACATTACGCATGAAAGAAAAAGCAAGGAAATAAAAGAAAAAAGTGATGACATTCTGAGACAACATCTTAATGGAAAGGAAGTGCTAAAGCAAACTTGGTATCATTTCACTGGTGTCTTCCAGGGTTTCNGTCCCTTCAAACCCAAACCATTCTATGATATATACAATAAAGGAAAAAACCTAATTTTAATCTCTAAACTACAGATCTGTCACAAATGGTTACTACCAAGGGATAACTATTTTAAAATGTATTTATATATATCTATAAAATAGCTGGTTTCTATCAAATCNTCTTTACTAACATTACGCATGAAAGAAAAAGCAAGGAAATAAAAGAAAAAAGTGATGACATTCTGAGACAACATCTTAATGGAAAGGAAGTGCTAAAGCAAACTTGGTATCATTTCACTGGTGTCTTCCAGGGTTTCTATGAATCACAGCTGTTTTCCTTTACTTAAGCAACTGCAGCATTAAAGGTTTCTGCAGAATATTTAAGACCAAAAACACCCCCACACTGACATTTATACGTTGCTCCAGCATACCAAAACCAAAGTAATGCTTCCCAATAGCAGGTTCTGGAAGAAACTATACAATTCATTGGACAGGTATATAACTCCCTGCGCTGCCCACAACACCAGTGTTTTAACGCATTAAGACAAACGCATCTGAACCACTTAGGCAAAACACTCGCAATGTGGAGTGTGTAGGGAGTGGAGTGATAGGATGAAGGGTAACGGTTTTAAGCTGAAAGAGGGTAGATTTAGATTAGATATTAGGAAAAAATGTTTTCCTGTGAGGGTGGTGAGACACTGGAACAGGTTGCCCAGGGAAGCTGTGGATGCCCCATCCCTGGAGGTGTTCAAGGCCAGGCTGGATGAGGCTCTGAGCAACCTGATGTAGTGGATGGTATCCCAGCCCATGGCCGGGGGGTTGGAACTACGTGATCTTTAAGGTCTATTAGACATTCCTATTAGACATTCATTATACTAATAAGATGTGGCCTGGTCTGCAGGTCTGCGCCATTGTTCACTCTTTCTCCAAAAGTATTACTTCAACATTTGACACAATTTGGGTAGCAGGCATTATACACCCTTGAATGTTTCAGAAAGCAGAATTCAAACCTGCGTACAAGTCTTAACCAGACTACTAATCTTACTGCTAAATGTACTGTCATTTGCATAAAAAATTATGCAAGTACTTAAACTCAAGAGTACAGAAGTATAAGAGAAATGCATTCAGAATTCCAGTGAAAAAGCAAGGTTTTCTTTCTGTATCAAAAGAAAACCAAAATTTTTAGGTACAGTGGCCATTATTTTTGTTACTTAGCATTTCTACCTGTGCACTGGAGCACTTCTACATTTTCGTAGATTTATCTGAATCTAGATGTTCCAAATATCAACAATATGAAGTCTTGATCAAGAAGAACAGCTCAGCAAGGACCCAGAATCATCTGAATACTGGGATGGAGACTCCATCCATTGCACAGCTCCTGGATGAAGTGGAGCAATTCTTCCCTCTTCCCCAAATTAATTTGTCTTAAAGTTCAGGGTGAAACAGATGAAATGTATAAATATAGTATCATATTACAGTTTTAAATTATGATATTGCACATACTGCTCACACCTATTCCCTTGGGTTCTCCTTGTTTGGTCATAGGACTGACTATGAAATCATTTAGACCTCCTTTTGAGAGAGATATTTTAGAAATCTAACTCTATATTTAAAGACATTTAAGAGTATTAGAAACAATACTGTAGATGGACTAAATATTTTTATCAAGTATTGATTATATCTCACTATCATACAACTCAAAATCCAATTATTTCAAAGAGAAAGTGGAGAAGGGGGAAGAAGGGACTTGACATGGAATTAGAGATGCTGGCAATGTACCAGAAAAGTTTGCACAACGTGAAATGTTTATTCTAAAGATGAGAGGCTTAAATGCCCAACTTGCACTTTTGTTTATACAAATGAAAGGACAGCAAATATGAGGAATAAGGGGTAAACACTGCCCAACAGGATCACAAGCCAATTCCATAAACGTTACATTTCTAAGATGAGCATAAACATTTCTAAAATGAGCATAAACTCTGTACTGGTGTTAGAGTCACAAAAGCTAAGGCTCTGTGAATGAGAAAATGAATTTTTGTAACTGGTATGTCATTTGAACTGTGAATAACACCACAGTGACCAAAATAATGAGAAAAGAACTAATTCTGTTCATGCAAATGTCTAACTATTTGAAATGGCAAATCACATTTACTTCAGAAAACAGTTTTAAGACAGAAGGCTTGAAAGATAGACAGTAAAACTAACAGGGCCTCAAAGGTCTCTAACATGGTGCCTACAAACATCCTGTCGTAGCAAGGAACTCATTAAGCATCAGATTTCTACATTTCTGAAGTTCTACTGTTGTGAGTTTTCTAACCCACTGAATCAGGAGTAAATATTCTTAAATTTATGTATCTCTCTGGCTAAAAAAATAAAGCACTTGGCTTCATGCCTGAAGGCAATTAATCACAGTGATGCAGAATGTCGTAAGGAAGGATTAAGAATTGTATTTAATTTTTTTAAATCCTATTTAAGTGCTCCATTCCTTTTCGGGCTACAAGACTCAAACTCAACCAAATAAGCTCTTTTATTCTAATTCAGTGCATCTTTTGAACTGACTATACCCTTAAGCCTTAGAAGTTGCACCAGCTACTATACAAAAATGAAGTATTAGTATTTTATCAGTTATCCCATTAGTGAATATGATGGAACAAAGAAAATTAAACTAAATCCAACTTTTGCCTACTGCAGCTTTCAGATATAGTCTTAGACTTCCCAAAACACAAAACAACTCCCAGTTCACTCTGAATACAGAGGATCAACAATACCAGATCTCCTCCAGTGCTGCCTGGGGTAAGGAAGTGCAATTCTGCTGCCTTTGACTGATGATCAGATTGCTACTGTCCCTTCTGACTCAGCCCTCTGAAGTCAGATTCTTTCCTTTCAGGTCTGAAAGGTCCTCAAATCAATTCACCTCCAGTTCCACATGTTGTAAATGATATAAAATAATAATATACAGAAAATAAAAGAATAAAACTATAGGCTATTAGACTGAAAATATAACTGAAAGAAGGGACTTTGTTACCAAGTATAAGAGCTTAGAACTCCTAGAAGCATATAGTCATCTCAAATCACTTTTGCAAACATAAGGAAAAGTAATTATTTTTCTCAAGTACAAAGTAATCCATGAAGTGCAGTATTAACCTTCGAAATGCAGAAAGACATTCCTTTGTACATTTTGATTAAGTCTTTCCTCCATCATTTGATATGTTCATACCGTCAAGATTTTCCCAACATGCAAGTACGTCTCTCATTTTCATCTCCTGACTTAATGTCTATGTGTTTCAATCTCTGTTAGTGTCCATCCTCTTCAAGTGTTTACAAAAATGTGCATAGACATATGGCCAAGATCTTCAAGTTTCTCAAGTCAGCTTCTCCTGCTAACTCTTCTCTTTTGCCATTCTCTGTAAGCTCCTTCTGCCAGAGAAGAGTATCACTCTGTACCTTCGGGATTTAAATACCATTACATTTCAACTTTTGCTGTGACCTGCATCTCATACTCAGGTAACATAGCTGCTCACCTCATGCTCTGGCGAGAGATGTTCCATGTCAGTTCGTAAACACTTAAGTCCTGGTAAAAAGTGACTGACCATTAAATCCTCTGAAATAACTAAAACCCAGGTTGTTAAGGTATTATAAGGATTGTCTTCTGAAATTAATACTTTTTTTTTTTTGTCTTGTGATAATATTATTTTACTGAATACAGGGACAAGCTACAGCAGCACAACCCAATAAAATAGAACAGCATTTGACACTTCATGACTAGTAAAAAAGATCTTAAACATATTTAACTTCATGTATTTCATACATCCGTACCATTCTTTTAATATTTTTTCTTAATTTTCTTAAGATCACGGGCTTGGTTTTCGTACCTTTTTTTTTTTCCAAAGTATCTATCACTTCCACTGTATTGGGTCTGTCTGAGATGGAGTTAACTTTCCCCATAGCAGCCCTCACAGTGCTGTGTGTAGCATTGGCAGTTAGAAAAGAAAGGTGCTGATAACACCAGTGTTTCAGCTACTGCTGAGCAGCGCTCACATAGCATCAAGGCTGTCTCCCCAACCCTCCCCCATCACCAGCAGGCTGGGGGTGGGCAAGATCTTGGGAGGGGACACAGCCAGGACAGATGACCCAAACTGACTGAAAGGATATTCCATGCCACAGGACATCCGCTCAGCAATAAATGCTAAGAGAGAGGAGGAGAAAGGGGGCATTCATTTTTATGACGTTAGTTTTCTGGAGCAACCACTATACATACTGAGGCCCTACTTGCTGGGAAGTGGCTGGACACTGCCTGCTGATGGGAAGTAGAGAACAAATCTTGTTTCCCTTTGCTTCTGCACACAGCCTTTGCTTTTGCTTTATTAAACTGCCTTTATCTTAACCCATGAGGTTTTTTTGCATCTTATTTTCTCCCCTCCCTCTCCTGCTGAGGAAGGGAGCAATAGAGCAGCTTGGTGGGTGGACATCTGGCAAGGTTAACCCACCAGATCTGCCTTTTGTGAAAACCTCTTTTTTTATAGTGAGCAGATCAAGACTTACATCACACATGCAAAGACAAAGTATTAATCTTCTCCCCCCACCAGACAATTAACAGCTAAACTTCCCCTAACAAAAAAAGGATACAACAACAGGAAAGAGCACTGTAGGCTTCAAACAGGTGGGTAGCGATATCCAGTCTCTTCGAATCCACAGACTGCTGGTTGTTGACCAAGGCTAACTTGTGCAAGTGTGGAATAACAACTGTAAAAGTAAATACTAGAATAAGTATTTGAAATTGCTTTCCATAGACTTACTTGGCATTAAACAGTTGCTAAGTTGCAATCACAGCCACCTGAAGCATCACACATCATTACGGAACAAGAACTGTAAATAATGGCTTTTGATGGGACTGATTGACTCAAACTTGAGATAAACTGTGGTAACACCACCTAAAATAAAAAGGTACCTCAGAGTACCTTTGAAATAGTAACAGTTTACAGAAAATATTTCACAATATTATTACTCTTCTACTGCTAAAGTTGTCTACAATATGCTTCTATGTTATAAATACAGCTGATAAGCTAGTGACAGAGATACGGATGAGAAAACTTAACTGACTATAGAGGAAGCCTATCTAATGAGTTCAGCCTGCTAAACAACACCCCTCCTCATGTTTTGTTTACAACTATCTTTAAGACAGTCTAGCAATTGACTTTGCTCTTCTGTGTGCTTTACATTTCAGGGCCATAAAAAAAAAAGCTGTTTTGTTAATCTGAGATGCACTTACATTTAACATGTATGGAATACTTGAAATTTATATGTCAGCAGGGGGTGAAGCAATGACAGAGGGGGTGAGAGGAAGGCATTTTACATGTCAAGTAATTAAAAAAAGGCAACTTCAAATCTGCTCTGCAGCAAAGTGACCAGTCCCCTCCAGCTCTGAAATAATTCATCATCATGTGCTGGTGTTCTATATACACATCAGTGTTATGTAAAGTGAAAATTTTATTAGTGGAGTCTTAAATACTGGGACATATTGAACTCTAAAACCAAGAGTTTTCAGCAAATTTTTTGTAAAGAAAAAAAAAAGAAAAAAGAAAAAAAGAAAATCAATGTAACCAGCGTACTATTAGCTTTGGGACAGAAAGAAGAAGACTGCATCTTCCCACTGATGCAACTTACATTCATCTCTAAATCTGGGCTCAGCATTAGGTCCGACTCTTCCAAATGTTTTTATGATTTCTGTATGTAAAGAATGTTGGTCTTGATACTGAGGGTCATCCAGGAAAGATGCCAGCTGCATTTTCACTCTTTCCAAAAGCTTAAATATTCACAGAGAAATAAAAAGTACACAAAAGAATGAAGATGCTAGAAACCATTATGGTCAGTTCAGAGTATGTCTAAAATTCTCTGTATTTCAGGTGCTAAGCCTTGTACTTTCTGTTAATTTACATTTTTTTCGGACAGGATGTTCCAAACTCTTCAACGCAGCTCTACATTTTAAAGACTCTTAACAGCGTTTTAATGTGATCTTATCTTTAACTATAGACAGGTGATTCCATATAGCTGGTCTTTCCTCCTGAGGTTTCCTTGGTTGTGATACATTTTTTACCTGCTGCTAAAATTTCCCTCTTAATATCTTTGGAGTTTTCCTGTTTAATTAGAACTGAATTCACTTTTTTTTTTGGTAACATATCTCAACTAGTATGCTGAAAATTTTTCTGCAGAGGACAGAGATGCAAAAGTAAGCATCATAAAAATCAATGGAATTAAAAAGATTTTGTCAACTAAAGGCTACAACAAGTGAAAACACAAATATATTTAAGATAAGTATTTAATTTGCACTCAAAGCTGTAAAAATAAAAATTTCTGATACATTTTGGAAGGTGATATCACCTCTGTACTCTAAAACTTATTATAATTAGTGCAATTGATACAGTAATTTTTGTGTGGGAACAAAACAGCTTTCTTCCCAAACTGATTATAGGCATGCATTCCAAGCTACAAAATTGTAACTTAACCATCTTCCAAGTACTTGTGAGTCATCACTGACTTCTTACTTACATTTCCTCAAGCACATTCTTTCAGAATATGTTGAAATTACAGCAAGAATGCAGCCTCTGCAAGAAGCTGCAAGGACTTTAAGAAGAAATTTGATTTTACTGTTATTATATAAAGCAAAATATAGTATTTCTACTGCTTACAGCAGAATCGTGGATGTCTTTTTCAGAATTATGATCTATTACCAAAGTTTCATCATTTATAAAACAAGGAGGAACTGAGTATCTATAGTATCTTTAAGGATTATTTCAGTTATGTCACTATTATGTCTTTTAATGCCATTTTGGACACCATGGGCTAAACCAGCAAATATGACAGGAACTACAAGAGTCTTGTGCCCTTCTGAAGCAGCTGGAAGCCAAGCAGGATATCCTAAAGCACCTCAAATGCTACAATATACTTACATGGAGGTAACTATATACCACCATGACATTTTGGTTAGCATTTTAAAGCAAAGCAATTTTATTTGGAAATAATGGGCTTGTATTTCTCAACTGTATTGGAGAATGTTTTAAAAGAACATTTTGATCATGGGATTTCCCATCTTCTAGAACAGGCCTCTCCCTCTACATATCTGTTTTCCTTTGTTTATATTTGGGTTAATATTTAGAAGGAAATGGTTTATTTAGTTAAAAGAGGGCTGGTTTGTTTCCAAACAAAACAAAAGAAAAAAAAAAAGACCATTGCAAAACTGGAAGCCATGTTGGAATAAGATATAAAAAAGAAAAAAATAATAAAAAATTTATAAACTGCATTTTTTTCCCTCCAAGTTCATTAATAAATTACTGGATTTCTGGATTTATAAAAAAATAATCACACACTTCTTATGCTACAAAAACAACAGCCTCACAACAGGGTCTTACCTCCCTCTGAGTAACAGTTTCCATGATGGTCCCAAAAGCAGGAATTGTTGCAATCCTTACTGAACTACAACAGAAAAGTAGTGTCTTTAAGATGTATTAATCATTAAGAATACAATTAATTAAAAATAAAGCACAACTTAAAAATTAGTACTTTAACTTACATTAGTTTTTAGCAATGACAAAACAAAAAAAAGCAGACCAGGAAAGACAGACAGGATTAACTCAAGGTCTCAATCTGAAACTCACAATTCAGGATCACTGGACAAGGTAACAAGGGCCGGAGCAACCCGCTTGTCAACTAAGGCTTCACTCATGCCTCGAAGAGTCAGCTGTAAACCAGTCAACATGCAATAAAAAATGGTTTGGTAAACTTGAAGAACTGGGTTAGCTGTGACTGAGGATGGGCAGGCAGACTCTTGGGTTTTGTCTCAGTTTAGTCACCCACACAAGACATTAAAACGATTAAGACTCTATTCATGCTATAGCATTTATTAGCAACAACCTGTTAGTGAGATTAGCAAAGCATCCCTCCTTAGCTTGAAAGAAATATCACATCAGAATGTCCAGGAAATGAAGTACTATGGTTGTCTATCACAAATTAGATACAACTGAAACTATTCTGCATTTCAGTAATGCAAATAATATTTAATTTTGCAGTAGTAAAGCTGATAGGCATTACAGAAC